>PVJA010030975.1:0-25280 GCA_004027025.1 Myocastor coypus | reverse complement strand
TCTATTCCTGAATATGTTGTCATTTCTACCTCAGCCACTGCCAAACAAATTAACTATAGTCACCATGTTGCACATCTCTTTAAACTATTCCTTCCATTTAGCTGAAATTTTGCATGACACCTTTCCATTTTCCACCTATGACCCCAAACTCACAGCAACCACCACTTTAATCTGCACTTCAAACAGTTAACCCTTTAGATTCCACACTTTGCTTAATGTAATGCCTTCCTGGATTAACTCTTATTAACATACAAAACTTTGTCAACTAGATATAAAATTGTACTCAATTATGCATAAATGGATAAATGAAAATATTGTTATACAAAAACCAATTAAGACTAGCAGGACATCCAAACTGTTTACCATGTCAAGAGCCTACTAGACTAAATTCAGTTGAATGATTGTTATTATTATTATTAATTATTATTATTTATATTATAGTTGGTTCAGCCAGGGCTGGCTCAGTATGTGGTGCTGGGGATTGAACCATGGTCCCTGTGGTTGAGTAAGCTTTCCTAAGCAGACGCTTTAGACTTCTGAGCCATCTTGCCAGCCCAGAATGATTGGTTTTATAGGAAAAAAAAAATACAAGTACTAGAAATAACCTTCTTAATTTAGGAAACAATTAGCCACCACCAATATATGTGCATGTATAATCAAAGGTGAGATCTCAGAAATCACAACAGAGTTTCAACATTCACAAGGTACAATGTATATATACCTATATTTTGGTAAACTTTAAATTTTTTTATACTTATTGTTTCTTTTGTAAAATTACACTTTAATATCAATCATTTTATATTAAAAGAAACATATAAAACTATAAAAATCCATATTTTCAACTTCTATATTAAGGTAATGTAATTTATAATTTTCAATATCCATCACCTTCTCTTGATTAGGGATGTTTTAAATTCTTTTTGTTCTTAAACTAGTTGCTTTCTGTTTTTCTTATTTTCCATAGGGTTATATCATAAACTGGTATGTTTTAAGAACTGTCAATTTAAGATAAAATTGTAGTAAATTATAGTATAATTTTTGTAATTTCTGAACATATAGTTTACATGTCTATTGATTATATAAGATCTGTCTTTATTTAATATTCCTAATTAATCAAAAGACCAGTTAAGTAATGTTTTTAGTCCTCGTTAATTGAATTTGATTAGAAGATGAATAAATATGTTTTGGAAGAACCAATGAACTATTGAATAGTATAACAGAAAAGAATTTAAAATTTCATCATTAAACACAAAAATTAAATGTGCCTAAAGATGTATCACTTACCTCCAGATTGTGAGATTCACAGTAAATTTTCATATGAAAGAGAAAGGTGAAGGGAAAGTAACTAATAAGCATTGCGCATGAACAATTTTTCTAAGAAAATAAAATTAAAATTTCTTATTAGGTATAAGACTGAAGTGCTATACCATTCTCCATTGTATTTTTTTTCTTCTTTTTCTACACTGCTCTTGACTATAATTGGAATTAATTCCTAAACAATAGTCAGACCTTTCAGAGCAAAGATAAGATGAATTATCTCAATTTCCATACTTTTTTCAAGACCTGAGATGACACCTTCTACTCTAAGTAACCATGTCCACAACCTGTGAAAGCATTTAGAGGAGAAAGGTATTTAAGACATACAAAGAATAAAAAGATTAAATTGTTTTCAGAATAAGGAAACTAATTCCTCTCTGAGCCAGTTCTGTCAGACATCTAAGGCAATCAAGGTATGGTTTACTACTGTATTTTGTTTATTTTTGAATAAACCTAATTTAAATTAATTATTGATGTGCATGCATTATTATGTTAAATTTCATTATTATGTTAAATTTCACCTCGGTTGGCTTGGGACTCCCTACCCAGAGATGAAATACTCCTCTAGGTGTGTCTCAGTGAGAATGGCAGTTTTTCCTTCCTGTCTGTACCTAGACCCTTACCCCTTACTTATTAACTTTCCTTACTAAGTGATTATCATGTTCAATTGGTTCAATTGTTTAAGATAAGAAAGAGGGATGGGAAGTATGGAAGGAGAAATTCCAGATGAGGATAAAAGAAATACAAATACACCATAGGGTACTGTGAACCTTAAATTTTACCTCTCCCACCTGTAGAAAAGACAATCTTTAGGGCATGAATCCTTACAAGCAGAATTAAAGTGCCAGGAAAACGCTCAACATGAATAATCTCAACATTAGGAAAAGCACTGTGCTTAAATACAAATCCAAGCTACAAATAATTTATGTCACCATTATTCTTGAACAATTGAACAAGAAAACATGAAAGTCTAATTATCACCTAAAGCATTGGAAATATTAGTTTTGCTAAACTTTGGAGGGTGAACTTTGATCCAGAAAACTGAAGCAATTTTATCTTTACTTTTACTAGCCCTACTATTAAAATGTTGATATTATATCAGAATAATTTATTCTCAGAACTTGTTTTTAATGTATACTGCTCATTAAAAATAAAGAAATCAGTTCTTTCACCCATTAACTGTGAGAACATTAGCGAGGATGCTAATTTCTCACTAAGACTTTTATAGTACACTGACAAAAACATTTATAATGGATATATTGCTTCAAAGCTGAATATGTTATCCAGTGCATAGTTGTCCAAAAGAATTTGCACAGATACTTTATAGTCTTGAAGGTTTTTTTTTTTTTTTTTTGTGGGACCAGGGTTCGAACTCACGACCTTGCACTTGCCCAGCAGGCACTTGTGCCTCGGCTATCTCCCCAGCCCCGAGTCTTGAAGGTTCTTAACATGAGGGCTGATTCTTGATTTACAAATGACATTTTGCTCTAGATTTCACATTTTACCATTGAAAGAGAATAAACTGTCATCATCTACTGTTTCCCTATTATTGTGTGATATTACTTTATCAAACATACTCAGAATTTTTCCCTACTATACAATTTTTAAGCTTATATATAGTGGGTGATTTTAGCTCAAATTTTTTTTGTAAGCCTAGCTCTTTAGGGTCTCAATATCAAATTCTGTTGGTCTCCATGATGCTATTGCCATTGTCCAAATGAAAAGCAACCTATAAAAATTTGAGCGCTGGCACTTTGCTTAAATATTTCATTGGCAACTGTAAAGTTCTAGCTAAACATTGTTTCTTCTTTTTAAGCCAAGACTTCATCATAATTAAAGATGTTCTAGAAATCTGACTTAGTGAGTTTACAGGCAATTTAGCAAGGCAAAAAAAAAAAATACCATAACTGAGCAATCTGCATGTTTTTCTCCTCTTTTTCATTGCATAGTGGTAAGAAAATGGACAGTTTACTGATTATGGTAGTCTCATCATTTCTAGTAAAACACGTAACTGACCAAAGTCTCCAGAAAGTTTCATGGTTCCTGAAGTTTTAAATTACAAATTACAAATTGTCACATCATCCATCCTCCACTTTATAGCAGCTGGAACAAAAGTCTAGTTCTAAACAATTAGCTCAGAAATTTCTGGCTTTTTTTTTTGTTTGTTTGACTCCATCAGTATCCTTCTTGAATGTGAATCCTAAGTCTCTAAAACAATTCTTTGGCCAATTCTCAAAACAGCTCTAAACACTTGATTTTTCTTCTTGGACGGCAATGATATTTTGATAGCATATTCATTGCAAATGTTTCATAGCATTTGCTATCTGTTGATGTTTTGAGAGTTATAGTGGATGGTAGGGGAAAATGGAAAAGGTCATGCATGCTTCCGTTTGCTGCTACTTGATAGGGCCTGAGAAGGTCAGTATAAAAGTGCTGTGCAAACTCTTCAGTTTCAATCTTTTTTGAACTTGCAGGAAGTTTGCCCCAGAGGCTTAACACCAGAGCCAAACTTCCTGTTTTTTTTTTTTTTTTTTTTTTTTTGTCTTTTTGAGATAGGGTCTCACCATGCAGTTCAGGCTGACCTTGAGCTAACTTTTGTAGCCCAGGCTGGTCTCAAACTCGCATCGATCCTCCTGCCTCAGCCTCCCGAGTGCTGGGATTACAGGCGTGCGCCACCACACCCAGATAGAGAGCCAAACTTCTTAAAGTAATAGCCTACAAGCGATGACATTGGACAACTAATGATAATCCTAGATTCTTTCTTCTTCTCACAACTCACGTTCCATTTATCAATAACTCCTGTGATTTTTTACCTCAAAAATGTGTATCACAAACATGTCTTCTGCTCATCTCATCACCTCCCACCTTTGTTGGAGGCCTTTCCAGTGTTACTAAAACAACCAGTTTGGTGTTGTCCTACTGTGTCTTCCTGGGGTGTTTCTCCAATTTCTTACAAAGCAAGAAATTAAACATGAGGGGCTGGCCAAATAGCTCAGCAGATAAAAGTGCCTACAAGTATGCTCAGGGGCTGAGGACTCAATCCCCTGGCCTGCCCTATCCACCCTACTCCCTGGAAGCACTGGGATAGTGATTGAGACTGGATGTAGTGGTGTACATCTCTAATCCCAGCTCTTGGGAGGCTGTAAACAAGCCGATAACTGCACATGTGATCTAGTATCTTTGAGTAGATTTTAAGAAAACTATTACTTTAAAAAAATGTAGCTGGTTACTTTTTCCTTTTACTATACCATAAATAAATCATTCATCATTTTTGTACCTCTTGTTCATCATTAAAATATAATTTATGAAATTTAAAATAGGTTTAGTTTCTTAAATATGACTTATCTATCACAATCATCTTTTTTTTATCACAGTCATCTTGAGGAGTTGGTATGTGTGCATAATATGAGTCGTTCCTTCCTTTAAATTCCTTCCCTCCCTCCTCCTCTAGCTCCGTTCTCCCTTCACATTCTGCTTGATGTTGATACTCTCACCTCACGTTTAGGGTGTACAATGAACACATTCCCAGAGGTTATGAGGGCCTTGTATGTGATGCATCTTCACCCTACTTGATGCAGAATAATTTTATCTTTTACTCAAAGGCATTTGTTCTTTTCCACATTATCAGAGGCTTCCACTTTAGGCTTCAGGCCACACTGATCTTTCCTACAGGACAATATATAGCTCTCTTGAAAAATTCATCAGGCAGAAGTTGTATGTTGCTGTTGTTACTGTAGAAATTAGAACACTCTCTCGTGCCCTCAGCATACTTGAGCTCTGCAAAACAATAGTTTCGGCTTTAAGTCACAGGGCATTTTTGCTTTGTTTTCCTCTATATTTACTTTGAAGTTTGTCTTTGACAGTCTCCAATCCCATGATAGGTTCCTGAGTTTTCATCCTTCAAAAAGACTGAACCCTCAGCTTTGTTTCTTCTGGACAACCCTTCTGCCTCCCGGGTAGCTGGAAACACTGGCTCCGCTCACTGCTGGAAAGGCCTGACAAACCTGCCAGGAGGCTGTGTGACTCCCCACATCTGCTCAGAATACCACATGCACCGGCACGTTTTAGTCATTAGTTTCCCCACTTGATAAAGTAGTGTAGTATGAGTTGCATGTTATTTTTCTAAGTGGTCTCAAAATAATTAATTCTCTTCTGTATTCGTTGGTTGTCTCATAGGCTTAGCATATAATGAATCTCACCTCTGAATATAAAAATCACCTTTCAAATAAATAATATCAACTGAGGAATACATAAGTCTATTTTGAGCACTTTAGTTGCATTAGTCACTTTGGTGATATTAGAAAGCTGTGCAAGCAGAGAGTGCACAACAAACAAAACAAACATACATGTTAAATACAAATGGGGTGAAAGTGCTCACATACAGTCAGGTTACAGAAATGCCTAATGAAACAGTGACATTTAATTATTTACCTCTTTAATTGGAAAAAAAAATCACTAATTGAGGAGATCTGCCCTGGATCTAAAGGTGAACTATGAGAAAAAGTATAAAGTTAGGGCCATTGCAGAGGATATTCTGTAATTTGCCAGGAAATTTAAAGCAAGGTATATGCTAGCATAGTGTTTGTACTTCTAATAATCTAATTATCAGATAAGGCATGCATATCCACAAAGACTGGTCCATAATGAAATAATATGAAGTAATTTCATTTTTCCACCCAGCATCCATCTACCCCTCTCCTGCACCGAGCTAATGCTCAAGGAAGACGCTGCTCTGCACTCCAACAATGGCATCTGGCTTGCTAGAATCTGAATGTCCATGCCCCGCCAGCCAAAACCTGTATGTTAAAAATGAACTCCAAAAATACTGGTATTAGGAGATGGGACATTTGGGAAGTGGGATTATGTTAAATGTGACTGTCCATATGATTGGGATTAATGCTCTCTGAAAGAGACCCCAGAGAGGTGGCATATTCCTGTAGGAAGGACATAAGTAGGCGTCATTATTAAGCCTCAGTAGACTCCAAATACTGCAGAGCCTTATTTTGAACTCCCACGCATTAAAAATTCTATTCAAAGTTCTGTTGTTTATGACCTATGAACTTTATGATATTTATTGTAGCTTCCTGAACAGACTAAGTTATGACCAAGACTTGAAAATTAAAATATTCCCTCCAATTATTCCACAAAATTATTACAGGAAGGGTTTTTGTATCACTGAGAGTGGAGAAGAGTTTTGCATGTAACTTTTGCTTGAGAAAACCAAAGGAAGAACCACTTTTCCACCAGTTCCCAGGTACAAGACTGTCTGTGACCTCAGGCAGGCTTTCTGTCATCTTTACTGGAGATCAACAGCACTCTCCAGCCTAGTGGTAGAATCAGCCCAGGAAGGGGCAAACTGGGAACAGAGGAGAAACCAGCTACAGATGATAGTGACTGAGGCTGCAGAGTCAGTTCCAATCATAGTGAGTTGGAACCTGATATTTTATTAGCCTTAATGGCAAAAAAAAAAAAAAGAAAAAAAAAACTTTTCTGTGTAAGCTGATTTTAATTAAATCTCATTATTGTAGAGCAATAGAACTCTAGCTAATAAAATATGATATGTCGGTGTATAAATAGAAATCATCTCTGCAGATAAGCTTTACAATTAAGCTATATATATAAAAGCAAAACTAGTCAATAAAGAGAGTGAGGTAGAGCTATAGATGGTCCAGTGGATAGAAGATATTCAAAATATATGAAAGATTTAAAATCAGAAGTATATTGCAGTAAATTTTAAAATATAAAAAATCTATGTATGTGTCTGTATATGAATGATTTCATATACATACATATATATTTATAGTTGTGTTAAAAGTCTACATAAAAGATAAAGCAGAAGCACAAAATGTAGAAGTATTCTTTTGGAGTTTCATTCAAAGTGAAATCTGTTTCCTTTGGGAGGGAAAGATCTAAGACTACTTTTCTTTCCGTGCTTATGGGTCAGTGGTATAGAATCATATAACTTGCAATTCTTCATATTTCAAACTGAAATCGAAATAAAGAAAAATATGTCAATGCATTCAGCAAAAGATTTATGTTTTTCCTAACGTAACCTGTGTGACTTTGTGGTGTAGTGATACAGTGGCTGCCGTGATCCACCTTTTGACCTTCATCTCTGTGTAAAATTACCTTTTCTAGGTTGTGGGTGGAAATATGACTTACATCTAACCAGCGCAGCAAGGCAAATATGATGGGGTATCACCATCAGAGGGTGACATTTATTTGAGAAAGGGATGCATTGTCACTTCTTTGCTTGTGTGAGATAATACTCATTTTAATAGAACCACTTCGTCTAGGGGATCAGACACTTTCCCACCTTCTATCTACTGCTCCCTCACCGCAGGATTTTGCAAAATCAGCCTGCCATGCATGTAATAGTTGAGAGAAATAAGTTCTACTGATGCTGGAAGAAGTTTAGAAGCAAAGTTTCTCCTAGTGGAGCTCCCAGATGAAAATCGACTAAGCCACACCTGCATTTCTGACCCTCTGAATACATGAGAAAAGTACAAGAGGTGGAGGGAGGGGAGAGAAGAGAGGTGAAGATGACATAGAAGGATTTAGGGTAAGTTATGGACATGAACCAACTTCCCATGATAATGACAATCGTTATAAAAATAAATTAACATCATTTTAAGCCATCAAGTTTGCATCGATTTGTTACATAGCATCTAAAGCAGTGTAAGTAAAATAGAAATAAATTCTGAATTTTACATAAAACATTTTGATATTAAGTTTCAAAGTATTGACTGTATTACCTTTTAAATCTTATTAAAATAAGTAATTGAAATATATTTTAAACTTTTACTGGAATAACCCCAAAGGGGGCTCAAATAAATAGAAGAGATGCCAAAGACACGTAATATTTTTCCTTATAAATTATAATCCTCTTCCTCTCTATACTAGCTCCTGACACAAATTGAAGTCCAGTACTATTTTTAAATAGTTTAAAACCTAAAATCGAAGATCTTGGTACTCTATACTAAAGCATTTGTAAATCATGGAGAAAGCTGAGAACAGAAAATAAATGTACACCATAACAAAAGCATATGTAAGAATAGTTTTATTTGTTAAATGTCACTTCATATCGTTTTTAGGTCTTGCCTTATATAAGATACAAATTTAACCAGATAATATATATTATATTATTCATATATATGTATGAATCTTATTAATTTCAAAGAGAATTTTGACTATATGAAGTCAATTTTTATTCGTCAAGAAAAACAGCAAAAACATGTGTCTATATATAGATATATTTAAGGCATATTCTTATCAACTATATTTGATAAACTGTACACTAAAGCACTAATTGAAAATGTAAAATGAGATCCTTTACAGCTTTGAATGCACTTTAATGACAAGCATTCAAAACACAAAGTCCCACATAAAATATTTAATGTGAAATGAAATCAAGTTCACATAAACACTACCTTTTAAATGTTTTAGTAACTGTGGCAAAAACATTGATTGTGAGTTTATTTTTCTTATGGCTTGTATATGTTTTCTTTTTCTTGGACTGTCTACCCTGGTAGATGGGGGATTTGAACAATTCTTTCTACAATGGTAATAGAGTCAAAGGTCAAAAGTTTCCAAGCATGGACCAAACCTAAACAGCAAGAAAAAATATCAAAATGTATGCAACACTATATGCAGAAGCCATTGATCTTGAAAAAGCAAAACACAGAGCACACAAGAAAATCGCCTTAAGAAAATAAACTTTGTATTTGTCTAACAAAACCCAACAAGGAGCATGTAATAATCATACCAGCTGCTTTAAAAATCTGAAGACAAAAGTCAGTGGTATAGAAGGAATAATGTCAAGCCAGACCATGAGAAAAATTGTAAGGATCTCTCTCCAGTGACAACAATAGTAGAAAATTCAGTGGCCACTGTAATTTAAGGGAAAAGGGGAAAAAAGGTAGAAAAAGTGACAGCTAAAATATGCATGCATGAAGGAAGGAAAAGACAGAAAGAAAGAAAGAAAGAAAGAAAGAAAGAAAGAAAGAAAGAAAGAAAGAAAGGAAGGAAGGAAGGAAGGAAGGAAGGAAAGAAACACAAGAAAGAGAAAGAAAGAAGGAAGAAAAAAAAAAAGAAAGACTGATAAAGTTTCCAGAATGAGGAGAACTGAAATAACTATCTGTGGAATTAAATATCAGAAATGTAAACCCTTCTGCTCCTTTATTTATGTATTTCAGGGAAAAATTTACTTTAAATTTTTATGTTTTGTGACTTCCTAGGTATATGTCCTAAATTTACATTTCTCCACATAAAAGCTGTATGGTTTTTACCAGCCCTCACTCAAAGGATGAGAGTAAACGAAGTTATAACATAGAAAGACTAAAGTTTATGCTTCCATAACTTCAAAAGGCTGTGTAAGCACTGAGGCTTTATCCTAGGCCTCAGGGAAAGCCATCTATCAAATGAGATTTTCTTTGGGAAATATTTGCTCTGCCTGGGAGATGGAGAACCCACTGTCAGAGCGAAGGCGGAAAGGCGGTAATATAAATGTACCGGTGAGGTACACGAGTGTGCTATGCTGTTTCGCTTTCCTGGACCTCACCAGCCTATTTTCTTTGCTTCATTTTCTCTTATCATATATATTGCCAGTTCAAGTGAATTCCTTCTTTGAAACACTTTATTAAATTCCACCCAATTCTGTAGACTAGAGCCCCTATGGAACTTAGCATATATTTATATAAAGGCACCACTGAACAATAGAATTCATGTGTATGTGCAGGTGTCTGTGCATATATGAATGTGTAAGCTTTGAGGTTTTATCCTCAAAAAATGTGATAGGTACACATATGTATACCTATAACACACAACAAATGTATCTACTTTGTGATTTACTTATTTGTTTATTTATTTATTTACTTACTTACTTACTTACTTACTTACTTACTTAGTACAGGATCTTGCTATGCAGAGCTGGGATTACAGGTCTTCGCCACCACACCTGGTTTCAGCGGTCAGCATAATGCAAGGCCAGCCCAGCAAGCTGTATCAGGGATCAAACCCTGGTCCTTTCACTTACCAGACAGACACTTAGACTTCCTGAACTATCTTCCTAGGCCAAATAAATGTATCCACTTTGGAAAATTTCATTCAGCTATTTCAACAGCACAGTGATTTCAGTTACCAAAGAAAAAATCTTGTCTATGTTATTCATACTACGTAACCTCTGAGTCTAGATCATTGTCTGACATATAGAATATAAAAAGTTAAAGGACCAGCTGGTCTGGTAGTTTAGGGGACAAAAGAGACTACTTAGGCAGAGCTCTGCAACCAGGGTTTGATCTCCTGGGTGTTGTGCTGGCCCTGCCCAGAGAGCACACCAAGATGGCGCTGGAGACTGGACATGGTGGCACTCACCTGGAATCCCAACACTTGGGAGGCTGAACAGGAGAATCGCTACAAGTCCAGTCTACATAGTGACACCCTGCAGACCCTATCCTATAAATAAATAAATAAATAAATAAATAAATAAATAAATAAATAAAATGATTACATTTGTTGGGGCTGGCAGGATAGCTTAGTTGTCTAAAGCACCTGCTTGAGTAAATTCAGTCAGGCGCAGGGGACCAGGGTTTGATTCCCAGCACCCTATGCTGCAGCAGACTTGCCCTTAAGGCAGGCCTACCCAGCTAAGAAAAAACGTAAGAAAAAAGAAAAAGTTGAAGGAATGATTCTTTTTTAACCAAAATGTCTCCTTCCTTCCTTCCTTCCTTCCTTCCTTCCTTCCTTCCTTCCTTCCTTCCTTTCTCCCTTGTGTTTGCCATCACTACAACTTCTGAACAACACATTCATTTCTACTTTAAAGCATCTTCATTTGCTTGCTGAAGATAATGTGGGAACTCCTACGAAGAAATCTGTCAGCAATGGTTCCTGTATGCCTGAGGGGTGAGTGTGAAGTGCCACATTTTCTTCTCCCACACAGACACAGGAATGAGAAATGAGAAGGCTAGAGTTGTCCTGATTCAAAGAAAAAGCCTTCAAAATATTAAACCTTCAAAATGCAACTGCTGTTTTTAATTCTTTCGGGAAGATAAGAAGTGGAATAGCTGGACCTAAAGGAATGTCTAGTCCTGTTATTTTGGGGAACATACACCCTGAGGTCTGCAGTGGTTGCACCAGTCTACACTTCCCCCAGCAGTGGGGAAGGGTTTCATTGTTCACACAGCCCCTCCAGCATTTGTTATTGCTTGATTTGTTGATAACAGCGATTTTTTATAGTGAGACAGAATCTAAGCATTGTTTTAATTTGCATTTCTTTACTGATCAGTGATGCAGAACATTTTTTCATGTGTTTGTTTTTTGTTTTTACTTTTTCACCGAAGAAGTGCCTATTCACTTTAGATCCACATATCTTTGGATTAGACCTATAAATTTGGTGGTGTGGGCCCTAACCATAACACAGTGATATATAGGTGTACCCATGTTTATAGTAGCAGAGGATTTAGTAGCTAAATCTTGCTCAGTGGATGTCCATCATACAATGAATAGATTTAAAAGATATGTGCTTTTTTATACAATGAAGTATTATTCATCCATAAAGGATAAATTTGAGACATGCCTGAGCAAATCGATGGATCTTGAGAACATCCTCTTAGGTGAAACACATCAGACACACATGCACAAATATTGCATTGTCTCTCTGGGCTGGTGTGACAAACTGAAAATGTAAATAAGAACCCAAATATTGGGAAACAAGAAGTATTCAAGGGAAAAGGGGAATGGGATGAAAGGGGAAAATGGGAAAAAAGATAGAATGGAAACAAAATTTGTAAATAAGAAAGGGAAGAACGGTGAAAGAGAAGGGAAGGGAATGGAAAAAAGAGGAGGTAGATCTAGCATAGATACAGTCATTATACATGATTACATCATACCACTGAATTAGTTATTTGAAAAGGGCAATTTTCTTTTTTAAATTATATTTATTTATTTATGTTATGTCTGGCTCAGCGTGCCCTGGGGGTAGGGCTGGCACAGCATGTGGTGCTGGGGATCAAGCCGGATCCCTGTGGTTGCCTAAGCTTGCCTAAGCAGGCACTTTAGACTGTTGAGCCATCTTGCCAGTCCCTGTTACCTATTTTCTTTGCTGACCACTTGTAATGAAGTAGATTCTATTCTTTCTTTTCTTTTCTTTTCTCTTTCTTTCCTTCTTTCTTATCTTTCTTTCTTTCTTTCTTTCTTTCTTTCTTTCTTTCTTTCTTTCTTTTTTTGAACGTATTGGGTTGTTACAGAGTCTCACTATCCAGTTGGAACTCAAGGTGATCCTCTAGCTTTCAGCCTTCCCAGCCTGGGATTACAGGCATGTACTACTAGGCCCAGACTCTGGCCAACTCAGCCCACCCTGGGGGCAGGGCTGGTGCAGCACGTGGGGCCAGGATCCAACAGCAGTTCCTGTGCTTGCCTAAGCTTGCCTAAGCAGGTCCTTAAGTTCCTAGATGCTGGCCCTACATTCTACCCTTAAACTATCTTCAACAACAGGGAATGTAAATATCCACCCCCTGCAACTATATGCCCTTTATGCTATTTGGCATGCTGTTTCTCTCTTTACCCCGCTCACATTTATGTAGGACATAAGTAGTGAATCCCTAAATGCCTGTTATTTGGTCCAGAACAACAGAAAATGTCACAGAAGGATGTGATTTCTCAAACAAAAACTGCTCTTCTAAAAATTTATCTCCTTCTAGAGGACTCTGCCATCATTGTAGCTGACCAGAGAGTTCTCTAAACCTCGTGCCCCACCACTCCACTATGCTTCCCCACCTGCTAAGGTGTACAAGCACAGGTCAGCAAGGCCCTGGAAGCATGGCTGCCACCCTATAGCTCCTGACATTATTCAGCCCTGGGACTGATAGCTTTCAAACCTTGCTCTGGGCATATGAGCCCCATCCCCTTTCACTGAATTCTCTGCTCATGACCCTGACAAAGGCCTCAGGGCTTGCATGAGAGGAACCCGTTTTCTCTAAGTGCCAGGGCAGTCCCTCTCTGGTTTTCTCTGAAATAGACTGTTCTGTTGAGTTGCTATCTTTGTGTTTCTTCTCCTTTTGCATAACATGTTGGTGGTCATTATAGGGATACTGTCAAGTTGATCACAGTAATATCCCACTCTCCCTCTTCCTCTTTCTTCTCTTCTTCCTCCTGTTCTCCTCCTCCTCCTACTCTCTCTCTCTCTCTCTCTCTCTATATATATATATATATATATAATTTTATATATAATATATATAATATAATATAATATATAATGTATAATATTATATTTTGTATTATATACTACGTATATCTCTTCTTCTTCATGAGCTCCAGGAGGTCACCTGCCATTTCCTGCTACTCTTCCACTCAACACCAGACTAGCAGGAAGTCTAGTATTATCCATTCTGGGATTGCTAAGATTAGTACCAGCCTTCCTTCAGATGCAAGTAGGAAACACAGGTCCATGCTAAACTCCTAGGGGCTCTTGTAGGGCTGGGCTCTGTGGAGAAGTGGGGATGCCTGCCCAGTGTCCCAGAAAAACCTCCTCTGAGGTGGCCTGGCCACATTCACAGGAGAATCTGCCTGGGTCCTCTGTCTGCTTAACGGATGCCCCAGTGCTAGTCTGTGGAGCCCCGCTTGCTCTCTCCTCAGTTACTATTGATTGCCATATTTCACAAATTCTACCCATTTGTGTTGCCTTCTAAAAATCTTTCACCTCTTAATTTAAAGGGGAATACTTAGCCTAAATGTCTCATTTTATTGTCTTATAGCTTGGTCTACATATAAGCTAGACCATGGCAGACCATGGGCACTTTCAATTTCCAAATACTTTATGAGCTTGATACCGACCTGTGGAGAGGCAGCAAGGACAGGAGGCCGCCAATGCCCCAGCTTGCTTTACACCCTACTTGCATCTTTCTCCCTGATAAAATTGCTCTGCCCACCCCAGAGTTAAGGTCCTGTGGCAGAGAAATGAACTGCCTTAAACACATTGCACACAGACCTTAGAAAAAAATGACAAGAGCACTCTAAATGATATTACCATATGCAAATTGAACCTACTTTGCAAAATAATGGCTACGGTTAATAAGAGCACTTGAGATTGTTGTCCTAGGAACAGCAAAACTCATCCAGGGGTAGATAAAATACACACCCATAGTGACCAAACAGTACTATACATGCAAACATTCCTTGTGCACGGCAAATTACTAAACTATAATTAAAGAGTTATTCTGCTTTTGTGATGAATTAGGTGTTTGTCAGCACCCTACCAAATTTAATATAGAACAAATTGATGCAAATAAAATAAGGAAGAAGAGAAGGAGAGGAGGAGGCAGAGAAGAGGGGCAACTTCAAAATCCAAGGGGGTGGGCTGTTGAGATAGCTCAGCAATCTAATGTGCCTGTTTAGGCAAACAGGCAACTGCAGTGGTTCGATACCTGGCACCACATGCTGCACCAGCCCCACCCTCAGGGCAGGCTGAACTGGCCGTAACATAAATAAACAAAGTTTAAAAAATCCAAAGGGGCACTGACAGAGTGGTTATAAAATATTATAGTAAGTAGGATAAAAATGAGAATGTGGAGACAGCTATACAGAGTTACAGTCTTCATGTGACAGGACTTTTGTGTCTAGTTGACCACCTCCCAAATCCTCATGCAATCGTGGGGTGGCTTCTGGAGTTTGTGAGTCCCTAAACCATCAATCTCTTTCAAAGACTTCTCCCCACCATGACTGTGCTCATTTTCAGACAGCTTCTGAAGACTGAAACATGGTTTAACATCAACATGGTTCTCCTTTTTCAGGCCAGACAAAACCCCACCCACCAGTGCCTCTAATAAACAGGACCGAGTTACAGAAAAGATGTGCTGTCATTTTCCCTATGTAACCACAGACTCTGGAATTACGGAATCTGTCCACTACTGTCCTAGGCTTAAGAAAGACCATTCTAACCCTCCCATGGCCCACCTATCTTTTGCACCTGCGAAGGCTGTATAAGCCTGGGGCTTAAGCCCCAGTAAGCACAAAGGTACTCAGCAACTTCTGTTCATATTCAGCCTGCTATAACACCAACCTCTACTCCCTGGGTTACCTCAGGCCTCATGACTGGGCAAGCACTGTTCCCTATACTTTCTCAATCCTTGCCCTACTCCAGAAGCTCCAACTCCCTTGCTCTGTACCATCACCTCTAGGATGCTCTGAAAAACATCATGGCCTGTACGAGAGGAATCAGTGTCAGGGTTTTCTCTGAAATAAACCTGTCCTGTTGAGTTTATACCTTTGCTGGGTTTCTGTGTTTTGTTTTTTCTCCTATTCTCTAGCACTTTCCCTCACTTTGATTTTCTCTCATATGCACACACACACACACACACACACAGACACACACACTATCCCTCAAAAAAAGAGCATTTTTTAATTTTCAGAGACTAACCACTTAATGGCAGTAGGAAGAAAACGCACATCACTATCATAATATGTGGACAAAAATTAAGATTCCGGGATGATTGGTCCGTTTTGTTCCTAAGCTGTCATAACAAATTACTACATATTGCATGGTTTAAACCATTAGTATTATAGCCTCACTTTTCAAGAGCTCACAAGTCTGAAAGCAAGACACTTACCAGGCTGCGCTCATGTTCATACTTTAAATATCTTTAAAATTCCTAGTACTGAAGACGCATCACTCTGATCTCTGTCCCCAACTTCATGTGGCGTTCCTCCCTGTGAGTATCTGTCTCTGTATCCCTTAAAGGGACATAATTAATATTGGATAAAGGGCCCACCCTGCTCCTTTGAGACCTCATCTTAACTACTCATGTCTGTAGTAACACAATCTTGAAACAAGGTCTGACAAAGACACAAATTTGCATGAGCTCTATTCCACACAGTATGCCACTTTGGATGACATTTCTAAGGTGTTTGATGCTGTGGCACTTGCCTACAATAACTAATGGGAAGTTTAGTAGAATCTTCTATAGCTATATTCAGCATAAGCTGTAAAATTATATAAATTATTTAAATTCAAAATGATATTATCAGTGTTTTATTTTTGCCTAATATTACATGCAGGTAGTAAACATATTTTTTATATGGAAACTTGGAAAAATATTGTCTTCATCTATGATAGCTACTATAAAAATATATAGTCTAATAAAAAATTTATTTCTTTAAGTTCAGAAGACTATGAGGTCTACAATAAGCACTAGAAGATTCCTTGAATTCTGAGGGCCAGTTTGTTTTTACTGTATAGTAAAATATCTTCTTGCTGTTCTCTTCTGAGGCTAAAGGTAGACAGGAATCCCTCTCCAGACTGTGTTGTAAAGCCATTGATCTCATTCATGAAAATCCCTCATGACCTCCTCACACTCCCAGCAATAAATTAGCACCATCTTGGGTATTATGTTTTGAAAAGATAAATTTAGAGTGAATATAGACATTGAAGTTCTTGCATCCTGCCTCCTGGCCCTCGAATATTCTGTGTAAGATAATTTCTTAGTACATTATTTCTATGAGAAATAATAACTGAGTTTTATAAATTTATTGTTAACATTAGAGTATACTTTTCCTTTATTTTTCCTACACATTTTTGAGCTTTAAGAGAAACTGTAGATAAACTTATAATAACAAAAACTTTAGCCGGGTGTGGTGGCAAACACCTGTAATCCCAGCACTCAGGAGGCTGAGGCAGGAGGATTGCTGTGAGCTCAAGACCAGCCTGGGCTACAAAAGTGAGCTCAAGGCCAGCCTGAACTGCATAGTGAGACCCTGTCTCAAAAAGACAAAAAAAAAAAAAAAAAAAAAAAAACCTTTCAGTGTTAAAAACCTGGTTTTTGTTGATTTCTGTCAGTTTGTCATTGTGTTTGTAATAAATATTACAATGAATAATAACAATTACAACAAATAAATAAAATATCACTAAACAATGTGGTTGCTTTGTTTAGGTTGAAAATAGGGAATAACCATAGTATTCTAAAAGGAAGCAGAATTTATGGTAGGCCAATACAGACATTTTTCTGTTTTATTTCCATTCCCCTTTTGGATGATACCAGCCCTCATGGATGACCTCACAAACTACAGAACAATAGTTTGTGTCTACAGAGGCTTAGTACAAATCCACTTCTCTGTCATAAAACTCATTTGTGGCCTGCTCTCCTGTAAACACACTCAGTTTAGATTATTTTTTCTTAACCTTGCTCTTATGCAAAGCCATATGCAACTTCTCCACACACACCCTGCCTTAGGAGATCTCACGCAGCTGTGCACCCATTAAAATGACATTTTGTTACGCAAGAGAGCTCTTTTACCATATGGAGTTTGGGAGTTTTTGAGGTACAGCTTTTTGCTGAAATTAGGTTAAATAAATCTTGGCCCTACAGCAATCTATAGAGGGTTCTTACTATTTATTTTGATCCATGTAAGAAATGTTTCTGCTCATTGTTGTTTTCTGTCACTCAGCTAATTCCCTGGCATAAATGAATTTACCTTACCACCACAATTTCACAGTAATTCACACACTTACAAAACAGTGCTTGAGGGGGAACAGAATGAAATCTAAATAACATATTCCTTTGCCCTTGCTAAGCCATTATTTTAGTTACCCACTCACAGATCTATGACAGTCAAGCATGACTGCCTTGCATTAAAACCAGGTTACTTCCCACCAGCAGGTCACACTGATTTATGTTTTTACTATTCATGTTTTTTTTTTTCCCACAGATCCCATCTGTTTACTAGTTCCATAACTTCGCAATGGTTAAAACATCTTGTAGATAATTATCTACATGAAAAAATGTCAATAGGGACTTGAATTCGTGTTTAGATGTTATGTAGAACGCTATTCATACCACCCATGCAAAAAGGTGTATTGGGGAAGAAAAAGCAAAACGCCACTGCATTTTTCTCAGTCAAGGCCAAGGCACAACAGTACACTATGCTCATGACAATAGAGACCATTTTAAGAGAGAATTCGAAGAGGGAGTTGTCAATACAGAGGATAAAGCCTGCAAGGTTTCATGTATTTATGAAGACAGGACAGAAGAATTCTGTACAATATGATGAAGAGTTGGGAAAGACAGAACGAGGAAGTGTTAAGGTACAAAATGTAACATCACCTTTGGAAAATATGGACCATGATGCTAATATCCTCTCTCATCTCAATAGCCCCCTCCTTATTTCACAACAGAGTCACTCTGCCCTTACAAACAAGGACCAGAGGAAGAAATAAGATGCATGAAACTGTACATTTTTGGATTTTTGATTGTGTGTAATAAATCTTTAGTTATATTATAAAAATTGTAGTCTAAATATTGAATTTTCTTGTACAGTAATTTTGAACATATTAGTAATCTAAGTTTTAAAATTATACGTATACATATATACGTGTGTGTATATGCACATACATTGAAAACATCGTCTGTTTATAAGAATTAGTCAAATTTATTTTATGAATCAAAGCAGTTCTTGCTCAGTCAAAACTTGGCAGACAATGAAGCTAATGTTTATTTTTCCTTGCCTAATTAAATCTTTATGTGAGTTTTTTTCAGCTATACATGCCAAAAAAGGGCATCTGTAGTATTTAAACAGTGTGAGTACTCTAATATTTCATTCCTCTTCCCAAACCACCATGACAACTAATTTATATACCCAATTACTCAGCTCAATTAGAATTCAGAAATTCACATTTGTGTTTGCCAATAATTTACCATTTCTTTCCTGCCAACACATTCTACCATTTGTAGTATGATTTTATTTTATTTTCATTTTTGTTCTATCATTGTCCTTTCTATACTTTTAACAATTTTTTGTACAAAGTGACACTAGACTGTCTATGATCAGCTGCTCCAGATATTTAAATTCACAACTTATTTTTCTTATTTCTAGGTACATTCGAGGTTAAAACTAATTTCCTTTTGTGTTAATTATCAGACTCCTTCTGCCCCTGTCTTAATTGGTCAATTAATGGATGAATAAAATTACTTCATAACAATTAACATGTTACAAGTAAAGTGGTAGTTTTCTTCTCATTTTTTCCATCCAACTACACTCTTTGTTAGTGTTGCATATGCCTTTTATTATATGCCTGTCTTCACATTTGCACCCACATATACAATGTAAGAAAACTTGTCTTGTTTTGTCCAGTTTGTCAACATGACAAAATATTAGCCTTAAGGTTTATCATACTACTTCATTCTTTTAAGTAGTATGTCATCAAGTATAGAGTAGATATGTCATGATGATCCACTGAACTGATAAACATGTCATTTCAATATTTCAATAATATTGTAATGGATCTCCTTATACCCATTTCTTAATCATATAAAGAGTTCCTCAGGTACATAAAAATTATTAGAACTTCTTGACTGTGAGATGTTTATATTTCCATTTGAATTCCTCCAAAGGACTAACTTACACTCACATTTTTGATATACTTCATTACCATATATTTGTAGTCAGGCAAGCTAAAGAAATAGCAACATTATTAAAGCTAGAATTACTTTTGTTTTTTAATGCTTAATATTTTTTTGTCTTTTTGAGACAGCCTCCATTTTTTTTTTTCACTTGAAAGTTGCACTTCTTTTCTTTCATTGCTCTCCTATGGCTCATCTTTCTGGCTTCCCAACATTATGTTCAGTAAAACAATATTGTGATCTTTTCACCAATCAAATATTTTATCTGTGTTTATCATAGGCAACACAAGTTTGAAATTACTAATGAAGACAAGGATGCCTCTTATATAGTCATAGAATTCTAAGACATGTCAACCCTGACTGCCATGCCACTATTGGTGGCATTTTCCATTCTACTATCATCAAATAAGCCAGGCTTAGATTGCAAACACTTCTTTCCTTATTAACAATCTCAGTGTCAAGATCACCACTGTATCTCAACAACTTCCAGAAAAGTTTTCTGAAACATCATTTTAATTGCATGATTCATTTTCCCAATATGAAGTGAAATGATCTACGATACCCAGCTTACCTTCTCAAATTTCTCTCATATTCTTTAGGTAATGTTTCATTATTTAGCTTTTTTGGCAGCAAACCAAATGCTGTACCCTTTATATGCTATACTTTTTGTACCTCACTATGTTATGTCCTCTACTCAGTGTTCTTTCCCTTCTACACTGGATTCAACTTCTATTTAAAAGTCATTCAGGAAGTCTCAAACACTGCTGATATCTTGATCTCTATTTTTATTCTTCCTTTTGTTTTCCTTAGATTTTAGTTGACCTTTTATCTTTTTGCTTAAGGTAATACACCCTCTTTACAGTTAGCTACCTGGTACTCCTCGGAATATTGCAGCTAATTTTGTTAATTTTTCTTCAAAAGTATTTATGAGTGTTTATTTATTTATTTATTTATTTATTTTACTTATTTATTTATTTTTTTTTTTGAGGAACTGGGGATTGAACCAGGACCTTGTGCTTACCAGGCAGGCACTTGTGCCCCAGAGCTATCTCCCCAGCCCCCAATGAGTGTGTTTTTTGGGTACAAAAGTATTCTAAATTCTAGTAATGAAACAAGGATAAAGTTTACTGAATATTCCAGTTACATAAAACAGAAAATAATATTTCATATATAAAGTGTCTTGCACTGATGAACACAAACTATATCTGAATTAAATGTTCAGGAGATCTTTTGAAATGACCTACGCATATGGTATGCTAATATACATAAATGAGAAAAAATAAATATATACAGTGAATGATTATTAATTTTATGTGTCAACTTGGTAGAGCCACGGTATCCAGATATGTAAGCTAATATTCCATTAGCTTTTTTTTTTTTTTTTTGTCTTTTTGAGACAGGGTCTTGCTATGCAGTTGAGGCTGAACTTGAGCTCACTTTTGTAGCACAGGCTGGTCTCGAACTCCCACCAATCCTCCTGTCTCAGCCTCCCAAGTGCTGGGATTATAGGCGTGAGCCACCACGCCCGGCTTCCATTAGCTTTTGAAGGTGATTTTTTATGAGATTAACACTTACATTGCTGAATTTTGAGCAAAGGTGATTATGCAGTGCCACATGAGTAGGCTTCATGGAATCATTTGAAGGCCTAGACAAAAGTTTGACCTTGTCCATATAAGCAGGAATAATGCTTTCAGATAATCTTTGAACTTAAAGTGCAATATCAGCAGAACTTTAGCTTTTCAGTCTTTCTGTCTGAATGGCAGATTTTGGACTAGTTGTTTTGGAATAATTCTTTCTTTATAACTATATGACCAAATCCCTAAAGCAAATTTCTCTACACTGATACATACATGTACCATTTTTCTACTTCTCTAGAGAATATTAACCTACAGAAAGGTGTAAGATAACTTGATTTTTTTTTTACTCAGAGACTATGAGTTGACACTCTGTAGTAGACTCTATTATGGCTGCCTCTCCATTTAGTAGAACTTCCAAGGTCAAGCTTGACTGTGTACCTAGTGATGCCTCCTCCTATAGAAGAGTAGTTCCTCCCCACTCATGTAACACAATAAAACTATCTCTTGTAAGTTGTTTTGGCCAATGACAATGAATGGGTTATAAGTGCATGATATTTTCTTTCTATATTATTAATACTATGCCTCAGACATAGCTACATCTCTCTTAACCCCAGAAAGAAAGGACACAAGTATTAGGACAGTGATTAATGTATGAACACTGAACATAAAACAACATCTTTATCCATTATTACCAAAGTTAACCTTAGCTGAGTGATATCATGTGAAGAGGTTATTGGATATGTCTGCCCTTTGAAAGCACAAGTCTATATGAAAAGATTACACATTGGCAAATACATTTAGAAATGTCTTCTGTTTCACACTCTGTGGAAAGCTTGCACATATATCCTCCGAAATTCCCAAAATGATCTTCATCTAAAAAAATTAATAAACAAGGCAAACTTGTGGAAGACGAGGAAGGAGGCATTCATAAGCAGCTGTGACTATGATTCCAAGAAAAAATCCTCCCATCTTCTACGTTATACAAAATTCTTCTCCATTATTGTTTTCTACATTTTAATGTAAGAAAAGGATTTTGCATTCCTAAGGCAGATACGTTAATGCAAAATTTATTTATTTATAAAAAACTGTGCACTAACTCTATTCTAGAGATAATATGTCCTTTGGCAAGTACTATGATCAACTCATCATGAAAACTCAACAAATATTTTCTGAATAAATTTTATTCTTCTTTTCTGTACCAAGAAAAACGGCTCACAACTACGTGTCTATACACTTCAACAGTACAATTCAAATCTGAAAGAAACAACATGTAAGAGCATAAAAACCATTGAATATCAATCCTGTCAGCAGAAATAATAAAACTGAAAATTTACAAAAGTAGTAATTCATACTATTCACTGTTCCATTTAGCTTTTATATTAAAGGTAAATGCATACCTCCACTGTATTACTAAAATAACAGTGAACTACTGACAAATTCTTATCTTCCAAAGTGTGATTTTGATAAAGAAGATAAAGGAACCCACAGAGAGATTTTAAAATAAATCCTGGAGAACTACATGGTTGGAATACTTGGAAAATGGATAGCAAGAAGTTTTATTCTAAAGGTCCCAGGTATATGTATAAGCCTAAAAATGGTGTGGCATCAGATGACATGAGCTACTCATCTATGATTCACTTTAATGATTGTGCAAGCAGGAAATAAAATCTTACATTGCAAAATTTGTGGAGTATTAGGTAAGTCTGTTCACACAGATTGTATTAGTAAAGAATAGGGGGGAAAACAAGCATAGTTGAGACATTTAAAGAAATTTGAACAGTCTTTAGTAGGCAACCAAATTGCACTGTCCCAGCTGGCTCTGCCCGAGGGGCGTGCTGAGCCGGCTATGGAGACTGGGTGTGGTAGTGCTCACCCGTAATCTCATCCCTTGGGAGGCTGAAAACAGGAGGGTCAGTATGAGTCCAATCTATGTGGTGAGACCCTGTAGACCCTGTACTAAATTATACTGTACCAGGAATGGTTATTACAAAGCAGGCTAACAAGAAATTTAGCTTTAAAAAACCTAGCAGAATTCAATGGCCACACTACAGGAAATACAAAAACCATATCATTAATTCAGAAAGCCTGCAAAACAATAAATATCAACAACAAAAGAGAAATATCAGTAACAAAAAGTGCTTCAGGGTTGAGAAATATGATGCCAACATTTTTACACCACCTGAAATATATGGTTTCCAACAAAAATGCATGAGATATGTAAGCAAACAGAAAAGAATTCCTCTTGTACATTGGAGTAAAAGAGGTGAATCGAATATTGGAATTAGTAAATAGTATTATTTCCAGATATGTTGAAATTCATAAAAACATGCCTAAAGCATTAAAGCATGACAGTAATGTACCAATAAAATATAGAAAATCAAGGTCAGTAAGTGGCATAAATTATAAAAGTATCTAAAGTACAATTCTACAAGTAAACAATAAATTAACTAAAATCTCACTAAAGGAACTGAAAATTAGATTTAAGAAAAAGAATCTGTGAATTTGAAGTGTCAGGTGCAACAGAGATTATTCAGTGTGAAAAATGGATCAAAGTGAATGAAGAAGGTAATCACATAGTCTGAGAGATTGGTGGAGTATCACCAACATATCCAAGTGTGAATAGCAGCTGAGCCACGGCTAAGCTGCAGAGCCTCAGCTGCAGAGCACTGAACTCCATGGGACAGAGCAAGGCCAGTCCAACAGCTGTCTGATCTTGGTGTACCTCGCCGCTAACAACAGCCCAGATAACTCCAAAAATGTTTCATGCTCAGTGTTCTCAGTGAAACGCTGAAACCTTCACTTTGGACCCACTGCGCATGTGCACACACTCCCCACCCCCACCCCCACCCCACATGTCTTTTTACTGTGTATAAATAAAGATGCAGACTGTGTTTGGTTATAGTTATCTCTCCATGTGAGAAGTCAGGACCCACCTGATTCCAGCTTTCAATCCATAAAGAGAAGACAAAGAGAAAAAGGTAGAAAAAGTATTTCAAAAAAATGAAAGACAAAGGCTTCACGAATTTGATAAAGACCATTATTTTACTTATTATGAAAGCTCAAGAAGTATAAAGTCAATTTCAAAAGTAAAGAGGGGCTGGCCACGTAGCTCAGTGGACTAAAGCGCCTGCTGAAGCAGAGCGCAGTTGCCAGGGTTCAATCCTCAGCATACCATACCACTTCCCCCACCGCCCCCTACCCCCTACCCCCCACGCCCCCAGGCACCATGAGACAGTGATTGAAACTGTGCCTAGTGGTGTGCTGAAAATAGGAGAATCACTGTGAGTCCAATCTACTGAGAGCCTGTAGGCTGTGCAGACCCTGTGCCAAATACATTAAAAAAAAATCAAAGAGATTCACACCCCCATAAATTTAGGGAAGCTGACAAAATTTAAAGACAAAAAAAGATAATCTAGAGAACAATGAATTATGCAAGGAGTATCTATAAGAATAACACCTCACTTTTCATCAGAAATTACTGAAAGAAATAGACAGTGGGATGACAGTTTCACACTTTTAAAAAAGGCTATTAGCAAAGAGTTCTCTAACTAGTTAAACTCCCCTTCAAAAATAAGCAGAAACTATAGTACACTGAGCTACAAAAGGCTTAAATCAACAGCTTCTGACATTGCCATTTCTACAAATAACACACTACAATTATGGAAGATTGGACTACATACATAACTACTTTCTCTTAGCTGAATGAGAAGAAATTTTTGTACCAATAATGATTAGAAAAATTGTCATGTTTGTACCCTGTTCTCTGAATAACTACTATGAGGACAGTAATATGCATTTTATCAATTATTATTGGGAATGTACTACTAATGAGTTTTCAAACTGTTGCATTGTCATTTCTTTTTTTTTTTTTTTTTTTTTTTTTTTTTTTTTTTTTTTTTTTTTTTTTTTTTTTTTTTTTTTTTTTTTTTTTTTTTTTTTTTTTTTTTTTTTTTTTTTTTTTTTTTTTTTTTTTTTTTTTTTTTTTTTTTTTTTTTTTTTT
>PVJA010030974.1:0-25312 GCA_004027025.1 Myocastor coypus | reverse complement strand
GGGAGGGGGAGGGGGAGGGGGAGGGGGAGAGAGAAGAGAGAGAGATGGAGAGAGAGACGGAGGGAGAGGGAGAGAGAGAGGGAGAGAGAAACAAAGACAGAGAGACAGAGACATAGAGAGAGAGACAGAGAGAGACAGAGAGACAGAGAGAGACAGAGAGAGAGAGAGAGAAACAGAACTTTCTCATTGTTTGCACCTAAGCCTTGAGCAGTGTGCTCAGTTAGGACCAGTTGGGCCGGAGCAGGAGCAGGAACAGACTGTTAGCAGCTGCTAATGTCGCCATGGGCACCCGCTGCTCCTCGTGCCTGGCACGGCTGCTCTGCTGAGTGGACTTGGGCAGCTGTACTGTGTGTGGCCTGTCCCTGCCACCTGGGCCTAGTCACCAAGTGACCCCTCAGCAGCTTGGTGGCCTTGGCTGTGAGCAAGTGCACAGTCAGCTCTGCTGGCCTTTGTGTTCCTCATCTGGCTAGCACATGGGTTCCTTCCAGTGGAAGCGGTGAGGGCTGGGCTGCCCCCCCCCCCCAGCCTGCAGGCCTGTTGGCACACCGGCCACTTGCTGAGTGGGGGTGGTGCCTCCCATGTGTCCCTCTGCCGCCGCCCCTCCTAGCCGGGGTGTGGGGTGGGGCGGTGGCACCTGGTCAGCAGAAAGGGCCCCGAAGCCTTCCTCCCCAAGCCAGTTTGTGCGCATCTGTGAGGGCTCAGCAGCCAGCGGCCAGGCCTCTGACTCACGCACATACTGGAGACTATAGCGCAGCAGGTGGTAGGTAAGTACAGGCAGCCATGAGCACCCGGCTTTCTGCTCCGCAGCACCCCAGAAGCCCCTCGGTGTGCGCTTGCCATGCTCAAAGTAGAAGTCACTTTCCTGAGGGAGAGACACTCAGGGGAGTCTTCCTGCGGCCGGGCGCCTGGATATCGCAGAGGAAATAAAAAACACTTGGGGCAGTTTCTGCCACATAAACACATTCCACGTTTGTCCTCATGCACCGCCTTCACGGGCCCTGGTGTGGTGCAACCCCTGGCCCTGCCTTAGGGTCAAAGTAACCATGGAAGGCAAACATTCTGGTCAGATTCAGGACCCCCAGGCAGCCACGGTAGAGCTACTAAAGATACTTGCTGGGGAAGGGTTCTAGAGAGCTTCAGAAAATGGCAAGAGAGATGGGACAGTGTGATTGAAGGGGAGCTATTCTTTGTTTCTTTAAAAAGTATTTCTTCCCATTTATGTATTTGGTATAGGGTCTCACTTGGCAGGTGGGACTTGTAGCGATCCTGCTGTTTTCAGCCTCCCCAGTGCTGGCACTGCAGGCGTGCACCGCCACGCCTGGACTTGGTCGCTGGCTCAGCGTGCCCTGCGGACAGGGTTGGTGCAGCACGTGGAACCGAGTATTGAACCGTGCTCCCTGTCCTTGCCAAAGCAGGCCCTTAGCACTTTGAGCTACCATGCCAGGTTTCAAGGGGAACTACTCTAAGGGAGATTAATGACAAGGGTTCTTTTATTGAAATAATTTTTAAAGGTTTATTTAAATTTTCACCGTGTGTGTTGGCTTCACTTCGCTTTCTGGCTGTGTGATCTAGAGGCAATCTCTTGGGTTCTCTGGGCATTTGGTTCCCCCACACTTGGAAGAGGACTCTTATGAAAATTAGATGATGTGGAGTGGGGTCACAAATCCAGCTCAGCTTACAAACTGTAAGCCTGGGGACTCAGGCTGGGGTGGGACCCTTCCTGTTTCCAAGCGTAGCGACCGCTAGTGCAGTCCACAAGTCGGAGGTGGGCTCTGGCTCCTTCTGTCTCGGTGGGGTAGTGGGCCAAGTCTTACGACATTTGCATGCTGTTGAGAGGACAAATGACTCACCTCTGGGAAAGTCCCTGCGAGCTGGCTTCTGTCCCATCCCTGCAGAGGCTGAGAAGCAATCCCAGCCGAGCCAGAGCTGACATTTCTGTGGGGCGGAGTCTGAGGAGGCCTGGGGAGGCCGCCTCTGGTGTGTCCCTGTGGCCAGCTTGGGCTGCACGCAGTCAAATGGAGCTGCGTGTCAGTCTGGCAGGACCAGGTGGCCCTGGCTGGCTTTCACCCTGGCCTGGCATTGCTACAGTGAGCCAAGTGGCCCTGTGCCTCCCGAGGTCTTGCACAGAGTCTCTCTAGAGTTTGGAATCTGCTGTGGAGCTGTGGGGCAGTTTCTCTGCCTAATGTCTATGATCTGGATCTGATGGCACAAAGCAAGAAGCCGCACAGAGGTCCTTGGGCTTTGCTGGTCTCCCTCACTCGCCAAGGGAGTGGGGGGTGTGAGGGCCGCGCTGTCTTTTCCTTCAGGGAAGCACCTGTCCTGAGCTTCGGGGAGAGTAGTCTTGCTCTTACAGTTCTGTCACAGTCTGTGCAGGAGCCGCACTTGACAGTAGAGAGGGAGAGCGGGGCAGGCACTGCTGCTGACGGAACACGGGTGACGGCCATGGGAGGCATCCAGACCCGGCTGAATGTCACCAAGCTGGGCATGCTGCCCTCCTGTGCCATTGCTGATGTCCTTACAGAGAGCTGAATGGTCAGGGTGAGGAGCGGAGTGGGACAGGCTTGTGAGGAGGGCATGTGGGGGAGGGGACAGATGACACTCGCTGTGAACTTTCCAGAGCCCCCTTGGCCAGCGGTGGAGACTTGCAGCAAAGCCCACAGCTTGGGAACCCTTTAAGGGACAGGAGGAGGGTGGAGACGCCCAGAGAGGCCCAGTGGGATGCTGAACAGCAGCAGCAGGACTGCCCGGGGGCAGTCAGGAGCAGGAGCTGCGCGGGTGGCCTTTGGTGCTGGGAAGCTGGGGAAGGCGGGTGAACAGAGGAAGCCTGAACGGAGTGTGGCTGCGGCAGTAGGATGGGAAAGGGGCGCTGCGCCTCGATAAGGGGACAGTGTGTCCCCGCCCCGGCATCGTTTTCTTTCGTCTTGACCCTTCCCTCAACGCTAAAACGAAGGCAAAGGTCTAGGAAAGATTTAGAATGTACAAAAACACGTTGCTGGGTGGGAAAAAGTCCCACAATCCTCTGTTGAAAGCAAAATCTATCAACTCCTGCTCTGGACAGAGTGGTAGTTACAAGTGGTAACCTTCCTGGCATGGTCCATCCATGGGTTTTCTTGGCTTCGGTGCTGAAATGGCCTGGCCACCGTTGGTTCCACCTGTGGTTCAGTGAAACTGTGTAGATCCCAGCATTTCCACCGCTCCCGTGGTCCTGGCTTATGTGGCTGCGTGAAGGTGCTGTGCAGAAAGAGCCACTGGAGACTGTGGTGCCGTGGTCTGGCCTCAGGTAGACAGCTCAGCTTGGGCGTGTGTCCCGGGCATTTCAGGCATGCACAGGAGTCTGGCGTGGTGGCATTCTTGCTCTTGTGACTGGACAGCAGAGCTCTGAGGACGTTCTTGCTCTAACGGGCTATGTGGTTCTGCAGGTTGGTGCCGGGAGTGGGGTGCTGTTGGCTCCCAAGTCAAGCTGGCCGCCCCACCCCCACCTCACTGTGCAGAGCTCTCAGTGCCGTGCACTCCAGCACAGCTCTGTACTTCCTGGTGAGGAGGGTACAGTGACAGAGTGGGGAGCAGTGGTGTTGGCGCCCATTGCTTTGGGGCCTATGTCTTTTCTGATTCAAAAAATGCGCAAGGCAGCCAGCCTCGGAGGCAGGAATCCCATTTTCCAGGGAGCACCCTGGAGCATCCAGCAGCTCACTCTTGCTGTGCACACCAGGTCTGCTGGGAGGGTGATGCTGGCCCTTGTGCCTCCTGGGGAGGCAGGACCAGCTCCAGGGCCCTGGAAACACTGGTGCAAAAGCAGCTGTACGGACTTAAAGGTGGTGACAACTGGGTGTGAGCCCAAGCCCAGTCCTTCGGAGCTATGGCTCTGCGCCCACCTGAGGGCCCATCTGGGGAGCTAGCCTATTGTAGGGCCAGGTGAGTGGCCTCAGAGTTGCCGGGCCCAAGCACCCCAGTCTGGGATGTGTCTGGGTGTCTGAGGACCCGGAGGCCGGGGGGCTGCGGGTCCTCAGAGTTTCCTGTCTTCTAGGGAACAGTTCCTCTGCACTTGCTCATCTCAGATTCCCTGCACAGGTGCTCAGGTGGATATGAAGGGCTAGCTGTGCTCCGTGGCTGGGTCACTTCATGCCAGGTGGGGCCAGGGCCAAGGGCACAGCTTCCACATGCCCACCCTCTCCTCTGCTGGCACAGTACCAGCCTGGGCCTCTCACGTGCTTTTTGTGAGCTCAGCCTCATGGTCTCTTCTGGGCAGTACTTGGCGTTAGTGCTGAAAGCACCTGTGTGGCGCCTGGCTTCGGTTCAAGAAGGCCTGGAGAAGGTCAGTTCCTGCAGAGCCTGCCTTTCTCATGGTCTGCGAGTGCTGGCGGCACCAGTAAATCTGTACAAGACGCTTGCCAGATCAACACACTCATTTTTTTTTTTTTAATTATTTTATTTTATTTTTATTTATTTATTTATTTTGGTCTTTTTGAGACTGGGTCTTATTTTATTTTTTATTCTTGCTTCAGAACTTTTGTTTGTTTATTTATTTATTTTTATGGCCAGCTCAGCCTGCCCTGACGGCAGGGCTGGCGCAGCATGTGGTGCCGGGGATGGAACCGCGGTCCCTGCAGCCGCCTAAGCTTTCCTAAGCAGGCGCTTTAGACCACTGAGCCATCCTGCCGGGCTCCAACACACTTATCCTTTATCTCTCCATTCCACTTATTTTGTTGAGCACCCAAGCGCTGGGCAGTGCGCAGCGGGCTCACGGCTGCAGCGCTCCCGTGGGCCTCAGCCATCTGCACCTTCCCCTGTTTTATTGGCTGTGTCTCTTGTGATTGTTGTAGCAATGACAACAGTCCGTACAGGCGGTTGTCGTCGCTGCCTCTGCTTGGTGGGGGCGGGAGCCGAGGTCCAGGCAGCCCCTCTCTGGATGTCTCTGACGCCAGGCAAGTGAGCGCAGGCGCTGCAGGGGCCGCTGGGGCCGCTGAGCCCCGGCTCTGCTGTGTGCAGGTGCGGCCAGGCAAGAATCTGGCCTTGGTTTCGCCCGAGCTGTCACAGGGCCTCGGCATGGAAGGCTCGGAGGTTTGGGTGAGTGGGATTTGGCGTGGTGCACAACGCCTATCAAGGGCTCAGTGCCTTGCCATCGTTTGGCACTGATGGTGGCTCGGAGGGCTAGGAGCTCGCACGCGGCCACAGAGTTGGTTTGTGGCCGGTGTCTTTCCCCAGTGTGTGTTCACGGGGGGATGCTCACGGCTGTGCACTTGTTTCCACGGGTCTCCCGTCCTTGTTTCAGTGGATCCTTTTGACGTTGATGTTAACGGGGGTGGGTGGGTGGGGCCTCATGAGCGACAGCAAGACGAGAAAGAATTCCTGGCTGTTCCCAGGGTTTTATCTGCTTGTTCTCTACTTAGCATCAAAATAAATCCTCCACATGGCAGGGAGGCTTCCAGGTGACGCTGCATTTGGGAATCAGAGAGCCTTAGTGGCTTGCATCTCTTTCCAGATGATAAGTGTTGGGATAGCCATGGACGCCACAGTATAAGGGAAAGTGGGGGGGTTCAGGCTGAGCGGGCCGCCGCCCTCCCCCTTAGTGTGTCCAGTGGGTGAGGAGTGCCTGAAAGGACTCACAGCGGCTGACGTGCTCTGCTCTCGGGTGTGCAGAGAGGGTGAGTGGTTTCTGTCTGTTCTAGTGAGTGTCAGGCAGGGGGCTGGGGGATTTTGGTGCGTAGGCATTGATGGCCAGGTTCTGGAGTCATTCTTATTACTTATTAAATGCCTGCGCCATGGGAGGTTTCAAATAATTCTTCTGCAACACCAAGAGGCTCGAGCTGTGTCTTCCCGCTAAGGTATGATCCCAGAAGCCAGGGGGCACTTTGACGCCCACCTGCTAAGGGGTACAAGCAGGAGTTCCAGCCCTCCCTGGGAATCTTGACCACACACTTGCAGGTTGCCTCTTCCTGCCCTAGAAATGTCAAAATCCAGGGCACATCCGTGGTAGGGCTCTGGTTCCAGATGGACAGCGGCTGCACTGTGGCCCACAGGGGGATGAATCTTTGTCCCTAATGGAAGTGACAGGAGCCTGTTATGTTTATAGTCCCTGCAGGGTCTCCAGAAGTCGTAACTCCAGCCTGTGAGTGCTCTGGATGGTGACAGGAAGTCACCAGTCAGCCCTGTGGGCCTGCTGGCTGGACACAGAGAGGGACACTGCTGGCCGTGTGGAGAAACTCCACTTTGAGTGGAAAGCCCGCTGCACACAGTTCAGGCTGCTGTCTGTGGATTCCAGGGCCACACTGGCTGCAGGTGAGCAGCCTCGGGGTGGCAGAAATGATTCTGGGATGCCTTTGTAGTTTTTGACAAAGTTCCCAGCATTTAAAAGAGCAGTCCCATCGGTGACTGTGGATTGTGGTCTTTCCAAGCCAGGACCTTACAGAGGGTGTGGTTGGGCAGGGGCGAGGGCAGGGTATTCACGGGAGAAAAGCAAAAGTGCATGTTCCCCACCCAGCTTCCTCCTGACTCGGGCTCTCTGGAGCTGGGAACAAGGGGCTGATTCACTGGGTGCAGGGGCCTTCCTCGTCTCCGGCCGAGGCTGTGCAGCCTGCAGTGACTCAGGAGGAAATGCCATTTCAGTTAGGCTGTGCTGTGTACCGGGCATGGCATTCTCTGTCTTAGCTTTGTGGCTGCCTCATATTTGTGGAATTTGCCTTTTTCTCCTCCTTTTTGTGTGTGGTGAATTGAGGAGAACGCGTGGTACAATGCCATAAAAACGAAGTAAAAGAGAAAAGAAGCACGGTGGAATTCTTCTGGACGCGGCCGTTGGATGCGTTCCGGGCTTCGTGCTCTAAGACGGTGGCTGTAGAGGGCCAGGGGCTCTCCTCCGGCTATTTGTGCCTGTGTCTGCCTGCCTGCCTGCCATCTGTCTGTCTGTCTGTCTGTCTGTCTGTCTGTCTGCCTGCCTCTCATACTCATTCCTTCGCACCTGTGGTTGTCAGGTCCTGTCATCTGGGGCTCTGTCGTGAACGCAGTGGGGCTCCTGGAGCCTAGCGGCAGGGACACGGTCATGGGTGACGAAGCCCGAGGTAGAAGCCCAGGCCACGCTTTGCTGGGCAGTTTTCTGCCTCGTCCCTTTCTCAGTCCCCGCTCGTGCTGGCTGTGAGCCTAGCTGCGGAGTCTGAAGGCCCTCTTGCTTTCGCTGGCTATGAGCTCGTCCGTCCTATTTTGGCAGTAGGATCTTGCTAAGTTGCCCAGGCTGGGTCGAAAGTTGCAGTTCTCTTACCTCAGCCTCCTGGGTAGCTGGGGTTGTGCATACACTGTGCTACTCCTGGCTCTGCCCTGTCCTCTTAGTATGAGGACACTTGGCGTTCGTTTCCCTGACCGTGGCTGCCTTGGTGGCTCCTGTGAGCGTTTCCAGTAGAAGCACCGGCTTGGATTCACTGTGTCTTCGAGAACCCTAGGTCTGGGCTCAGGTCACGCTTCCTAATGAAGAAGAGCTCTCAGGAGGGCTAGGCGTGACACATAAAGTAAGGGCAGCGGGAGCCCGCAGGCCACTCGCCACCATCCTCAGCTGGCCGCTGTTTGCAGTTCAGAGTTGCGTGGTGAGTCGAAGCAGCTGCCCGCTGTGTTTCTGGAGAAATTCCTGGAAAGCCTCACCTCCCCTCTTCAGGTCAGATGCAGTCACAGGAGGTCACAGTGAGGGAGCACAGAGGGGGACGCCTCTTGGAGAGTGAACACCCGGGCTGGAATCCCGGTGCTCGCTTGCTCGCGGCTGGCCGGCCTGAGAGCCCAGCTGGTTATTTCCTTCGGCCTCAGCTTCCCCAGCCGCAGAGTGGGCGACGGCAGAGCTCCCTCAGGCCGCTTCCAGGACAGTCGTCATGCTGTGGGCAGGGTGCTGACGCACAAGGGGACCCGGGGTGGCCCGTGGGCAGCCGCTGTGCTCAGCGCACTGGGCCTGAGGAGGCACTCTGGCCCTCAGTCGCCATGCTCATGACCTGGACATTTGCCAGAATGCATGGAAACCTTTCACACATCAGACCCTAGGGGCACTGGACAGACTCTGGCTTCTCCAGGCAGCAGAACGGAGCCCACCCTTCACCCTCTTGGTGCACATACAGTGAGGACAGTGCTGGCCCCCAGGTAGGGGGGTGGGCGGGGTGGGGTCGAGGTGGAGACTGACCAGCACAGGGCGTGCCTGGGGCAGAGGGAGCCTTGGCTCTCCTTCCGGAGATGATGGTCTACCCGCCAGAGAGGAGATGCCTGGTTTTGGGGGCAGAAGGAAGCAGGCCCTTGCTGCCACTTCTCTTAAAGGACTAGATGGGAGATTCCAGGTGTGTCTGCAGCCCCAGAGAGCTGATGAGTTTCTAATGGCTGGCCATGCACCTCTGTACTCAGTATGGGCTGCCACAAGGGTCCACTGCTGGAGGAGCAGCCAGCAGGGCCTGAGGCAGGAAGGTGGTCTCCCAGGGCTACTGGGAGCACCAGGGTCGGAGGAGAGAGGTGAGTTCCGGGGCAAATTGAGCAGACTTGGAACCCAGCTGTCCTGCCTGGGCTTCTCTGAGCCATGGCATTCTCATTTGCAAGTTGGGGTGGGGCGCAGAGCCTCTCTGTCGCAGGGCAGTGTGGAATCCTGGCCCCAAAGGATTTATATGTAGAAAGCTGAGAGAGAAGGTAGATTACATCCCTGATTTTTCCAGCCATCTTCTCTTGCTGATAAATCTCTGTCCCATCGGCCATACATGAAACCTGTACTTGTCAGTTAATTTAAATGGCTTTCCGAGGATGCTAATTAGATTAGTAACTAATAATCATATCTCGCATTCATTTAGTGCTTATTAACCCCTGGGCCATCAAAATTAGGTCTCATCTGCTGTGTAATTTAATTCCTGTAATAATCCTAGGAAGTGGTGTTGTAATGAGCCCCATTTTATTAATGAGGAAACTGGAAGATCAGAGAGGCTAGCTGCTGCATCTGAGTTCACACAGCCCAGCACCAGCAGCCCGGCTGCAGAGCACCCTACTAGACTGCCAGATGGGTGGGGAGCAGAAGCTGAAGTCTGGGTGTGGCATGAATTGACATAGCATTTGGATGGGGCACAAGTAGCAGGGGTCTCTGCACTGCAGTGTTGAGGGCCGGGCTTGCCCAGAGAGTCCAGGGAAGGGAAGGGGAATGTGAGCTTTGCCTCGTATTCCTGAGCTTTTGTCAGCCGCTGCAGCTGGGGCTAGGGGAACCCACGACACCAGGCTCTTCTCTGGGAAGCACCTCAGGTCACACAGAAGCGGGACAGTGAGCAGCTGCAGCCTGGGCATAGCTCCTCCCTGGCTGCTCCCCGCCCACAGCCGTGGCTTCTGCTCTGGGCCTGCGGCAGGCGAGCGGGTCCAGGGTCCCGTGACGTACCAGGGGCTGTGCTCTAGAGAGCCCTGCCTGCCCAGATGCCTGTACTTGCCTGACCTCACAAAGGCCACAGGCCCATCCTCGGGCCTTGAGAAGCAAGGGTCAAGCACCACTCTGGCCACCGGGAGAAGGCACTAGAGGTCCCTGGGGACGGCAGCTGCAGGGACTCGGGCTGCTGTGCTCCAGGGTTCTCCTACACGGTTTGTGTCCCCAGTTTCAGATGAGGCAAGGAAAGCCTTGCAAGGGCGGGAAGCTGACCAAGCCCTGGTGGCTCGCTCCTGTCCCCACTGTCGGGCTCTCTGTGCTGCCTGGGCCGCCCCGTGCATTTTCTGTCATGCCCGTGGCTGGTGCTGGGGCTGACATCCTGGCTCCTCTGGACCTCGGGTCCCTCCTGTCTTAGGTAAGGTGAAGGCAACCAAGCAGCTCGCACTGTTCTAACGGAACCTGGCTAAGCGAGCAAGATGGGGGCCAGGTCCTCAGGATAAAGACGGGGTGTGGCTCCTCAAGGGCGGGCAGTGATGGTGCAGGTGGAGGAGCGAGCCTGCTGTGTGTAGCCTGTGCGTAACTCTGCTCTGGCCCCTCCCGGCCCACAGCCACAGCCTCTGCTCTGGATGCCGGGGGCCCTGGATTTGAGGGACCCCAATAGGTCAGCCTTTTTTTTTTCCAGGTAACACCAGTACCCCCAGCTCCCACGTATTTTAAAATTCCAGGATGCCACACCTCAGCCCCGAGAGCTGGCTCCCAGCTTGCTGTGTGGAGGCTGCCTCTGGATACCCCGGAGCGTAGTGAGAAGGTCGCTCGTTTGGCTGAGGGTTACATCCTGACAGACGGGCGAATTCCTGAGCCCTGCCCAGGCGTCTTCTAAGAGGCTCGCGCGAGCTGACTGCTGAGACGGGAACTGTTGTCACCACGTCCACTTTACAGATGGGGAGACTGAGCCTCGTGGGAGTTAAACAGCCTGCCTGAGACCCTGCAGAGAGTAAGTGACAGAGCGAGGGCTGGATCCCAGAAGCAACCAGCCCCCTGTGAGCTGTCGCATCTCTGCTGCCCTGGTGGAGAACTTGGGTTGTCCCCCCATGACAGGTGAGGGCGACAGGCTGAGAGGCTCAGGCATTCATTTGCTGGAGCAGAGCAGTGGCTCTGAGTCGGAGCTGCACGCACGGGTGACATTCCTACCTGCCTGGCTTCCCTGCGGACGCTGAGGCTCAGCCGCACCTTGTCCCCTGTGCCGTAGCCGTCCTGTGGACCTGCCCTTCTGCTGCGCTGTCCTCAGGAGGGCTTCTCCAGGGTGTGGTCAGGGTCGGGCTTGGCACCCGCTCGGTGTTTGCTCCCACCAGCTGCAAGTCAAAGGAGGGTCTTCTTGTGTCCTGGCCACATGCAGTGAGCAGGGAGTCCTCCTCAGTCCCAGGGCTGTGAAGCTCAAGGTTAATGCCAGCCACGGAGGCTGCAGCCTCGCTGGTGATGGAGGAGCCGCACTTGAGCCTGTGACTCGTGGAGACGCTGCGCCTTGGGTAGGTCCAGGCTGACCATGGGTGGTCCACATGCTTTGCCAGGCGCTGGCAGACCCTGCCATGCAAAGTCTGCAGCCCAGAGCTGCTCCCACCCCCACTGTGAGCATTTCCTTTTCTTTGACGCTTGGGGAAATGGAAAACACCTGGCCTTGAAGTCCTTGAAAACACCTAGCGCAGCGCAGCACAGCGGGCAGTCTGTGGAGGCCTGAGGAGTAGTGAGTCCCTGGCAGGCTTTGTTCTGAGCTTACCTCCTGTGCTTCTGACCCCTGGCCCCTCAGCCTTTGCAAGGACTGGAGCCTGCGCAGGCTCTGTCTGCCTGGCTGTGCGCTGCAGCCCGCGCAGGACCTGCATCTCTGTAGCTCCTGCCGCCCCTCAGTGGGTGTAGAGCCTGGAGGCTGCATTTGCTTTGCTGCCTTCTTGCCCAACGCTCTCTTGGGCACCCAAGCCCAGACCCCTCAAGTGGAAGAGGTGTAAGGGTGTACCTCCTTCTGGGCCAGTCCGTGGGTGTCTAGTGAGCCTGGGACGGCGCACACATTTCTACCAAGCCTGTGAAACGAAGATACTTGCCACAGGAGGTTGTTGGGGGAACTCAGACTACAGCCAAGAGATCTGGGCCCTACGTCCCCACCAGGAGGACTGTGCTCAACAGGAACGGGGCCGGAAACCCAAGGCAGGAGATGAGCCCCGGTGAGCATGCGGGAGGAAACGCTGGAGCTCTGGTCCTTGCCGGTGGACAGGGACAGCATACAGCCTCATGGAAAAGAGCTCGATGCTTTCTTAAACTATGAAATGAGCCCATGCCTTGGCACTGTTCTTCGGAGTGTGTGTTTCAGAGAACCCAGAACTTAGGTCTATGCACATTCGTGGTGGCAGGGCTCACAGCAGTCAGACCCCTCATCTGGGGTCTGCTGATGACAGGGGGAGGTGTCACTGGACCCGCCATGAGGAGGACAGGGCACGAGGGCCTGTGGTACACGGCAGAGCCTGTGTGAACGAAAGCCGGCGAAGCCCGTCTCAGAAGCTCGAGGTTGTGATTCCATTATTATGAGCTACCCGGAGCAGCTCTACACAAATGGAAAGTCAGTGAGTGGTTGTGGGGAGGGAGGCTGAGGGACACTTGCTTAATGGGCACGCATGAGCTTTCATTCTGGGGGCAGTGAAAATGTGCCAGAGCCAGACAGAAGTACCGGTTGTACCACGTTATGGATGTGCTTAAAATGCCACTGTATCACGTGTGTTCGTTCAGATGGCAAACTGGATGCCACATAGAGCCAATAGCGGTAGAATCGTAGGTCCCCAGGGCCTGAGGGGAAGGAGGAGCACTCTGCTCCCATCCAATGCTGGATCTGTTGGGAAAGAATGAGCCTCTTGGTCCCACTTTGCAGATTGGGAAGTTGAGGCTCAGTGAGCACGTTAGAGCTTACCGTGGCTCTGCCGGCACAGACCAAGGGTTGGTCTGGCTCTGTGGCCTGCTTCGTTTCTTTTTCTAGAGTTTTCAGCTTCTGGCTCAGATCACTTTGGTTTTGCTGTGTGTCTCTGCTTCTGTTGACAACAACCTAACCCCAGGATGCAACCTCTGCCGCCTGAGTGTCCAGCTCAGCATCCTTTTGTGAAGTGCCTTCCCGGAGCTTTCTCCACGTGCCAGTCCTAGGCGACTGGTTGCTCCTCGGCTATCAGAGGGAATAGAGGACAGAGATCGCGGTTGTTCTGTGTGACCACGGATGGTCTCTTCTGCCCCCAGTACCTCAGTTTCCCCAGAAGCACAGAGGGAGTATGAGAGCCGTCTCTGGCTTCTCCCCTAGGGTGGCTAGGAGGATTGTGTGGGTCTCCATCCAGGGAAGGGCTTCTACCGCTAGAGCAGCCTGTGCGTGTGTGTGTGGCTGGTGTTCGTAGGTGGCTCGTGCTGGTTTTCGCCTCAGATCAAGCTCCAGCTGCCTGCGCACTCAGCAGAGAGCCGGCCCCGACTCCAGCCTTTGGGCTGGGTGCGGGCTGGGCTTGCTGCGCAGTCATGACTTTGTTGCATGAACAAGTGGACGAGTGAGCAGCGGGCGGCTGATGACCTGAATTGTGGGCTTGGTGAGGGATCAGAAGAGATTACTGTCCTTTGTGTGTGCTCAGCTGAGCATCAAGGGCACAGCAGGCCGTCAGGAAATAGTTGTGGCATGATGTGTCTGTATTTTCATAACCGAGTGGGAGATGGTGAACCCAGCACAGGCTCTGGATTTGGGCTGCTCTTCCTCTCATGGCAGAAGTTACTGCAGGAAACCGGAGAGAGAGAGTAGCCAGGGCTCTATCCTCATGAGATGTGGGTGCGGTCCAGGCCAAAGCGGGGCTGACTGGCATTTCTGGCGGGAAGTCGTGGGCTGTGCTTTAAGCTTGTCCTGGAGAGACCAGCCCTGCACCCTTCCCTCTCTGGAGTCCTCTCCTGGACCTCCCCTTCTTTAGGAGAACTTTGCAGAGGCCATTAGGGCTGCAGACCGAGCTGGGACCCTCTGCCCATGTAGGGAGTGTGAGTTTGCACTGGTGTTGCCAAATGGGCTGGATTCCGCTGACTACCAATGGTCCTTGATGTCACTATGGATTGTCACCTTCAGGCTGTGAAGTGAGCAAAGTGGCTCCTGTTATCAACCTAGTTTTCTCATCCACAGAATAAGAAGTGCAGAAGAGATACGGAGGTTCTCTGGTGCTCCTCTGGACCCCCAAAGTCCCGTGACTCTGTCAGCCCAGAGTTGGCATGTCTGACACCCTTAATTACAATCTTATCGCCTTCTTTCCCTTTTCTATTCGTGTCTACATCCAGGATTGTGTGCAACCTATCCACAGTCTCACCAGTCCATCTATCTGTCCTTCTGTCCAGCTGCACACCTATCCAGCTACCCATCTACTTTTATTGGTAGGCCTCCTGCTCAGTCCTGGAAGTACAAGGGGAGTGGGAACCCTCTTGGCCCTACAGGCTTAGGGCTCGGAGTTGGAATCAGATGTCCAGAGTGCTGTGATTCAGAAGGGCTGCTGTGCTGGACTTCAAAGGACACTGACCTCTCAAGGTCCCTGTACTGAGGACACAGCCTGCTGTCTGTGGGGACTCCAGGACAGAGGGACGGTGGCAGTGGCCTCAAGCGGCCTCTCTGAGCCACAGATCTGTGATGTGGAGCTCTCAATTGTGGGCTTTATTTCAGGAAGAGAGGGGGAAAGAGAGAGAGAGAGCGAGAGAGAGCCATCCTGTCCTGTACATTTAGCTTGTGGTCTCGGCCCTCTGCTTCCTGGAGCTGCAGGCTGTGTGTGGGAGGTGGCAGTAGTGACTTGCTGGCCCCATGCTTCTGCAGCTGGCATGGGGACCATGTCTGCTGGCAGTGCCCACCTTGTGCCGTGTGGCAGCTGGCACGGACAGACCTCCTCTCTGTCCTGCTCTTCAGTGTCTGCTGGCCCAGGGCAGAGTGAAGCCTGTGCTTCCCAGTAGCCTTGCTGCCCTGCAGGCCGAGGCGGCTCAGTGATTCTGAGGGTGACATTAGTGGGGCCCTCAACTCTGTGCCCCGCAAAGGAGAGCGTGGACAAAGCGGAGCTTCTAATAAGCAGCCTCCGCTTGGCCCACAGCAGATGAAAGGCTATGTGAGAGTGGGTAATTTGGGGTTTTCTCCATGAAAGCATTGACATTTGTGCCCAGGCCTGGTGTAGACTGCAGCGCTGCCTTTCATCTCTGCTATCAAAGCCCGGCCGTCCTTGGCAAGCCTCGGGGCAGCCAGTGCCACCGGAATTGGTGTGGGCCAATGGGAACGTGGAGAGGAAGTGGCAGAGTGACCCTGGGGGGCAGTGGGTGGAGGAGTGGGGATGCCAGAGGCGCGGCTGGCAGGCTGGCAGAGGAGGCTGGCAGAGGAGGCTGCCCTGGGTGGGCCTCTGCTGCACCCAGCAGGCAGAGCCGTTGGGGTTGGCTGGTGCTGGCCGTGTGCCACCTCAGGCTTCTCCCGGAGTGAAAGCAGGCATCTCTTACCCTCTCTGATCTCTGTCCTCATGTGTCAGTGAGAGTCATGGGATCACGTCAGCACCCTTCACCGAGGCCTTGGCAGCTTGTCTTCCTTCAGCCAGGAAGTGCTCAGCAATGCTCCCCAGCCCTGGTGGTAATCGATGGCCTTGACCTGGGCTGCCGCAGGCCCTGGAGGACTACGGTGAGGCCTTGGGCTCCTTCCTCGTGGGTTTCTCATAATGTGTCCGTGTGTAGTCGGCCTTCCGTAAATGGTGAGGAGGTGGCCGGATGAAGGGCAAGCAGGGTGCTTGGCTCAGGCAGCCAGACAGCTCCTGGCTCTGGGGCAGGTGCATGGGCAGAGAAGCACGTTGCTTGTTCAGGTCTCTAAGTAGCCCGGGTGGCACAGAGTTTGCCATCTGTGTGCATGCCGGTAAGCACATGCCCACAGTCACCCATGCACGCTCTCTGCTGCGGGTTCCTTAGCCACACTAGACTGATACCCGTGGAAGAGCCTGTTCACACAGCACAGGGACGCCTCTATGGGCTGGACGTCACTTCCCTGAGAGAGGAGCAGAGCGCCCAGGGTCCTTTCTGCTGCTGAGTCAGTGCCCTCCTCCTGGCCTTCTGGGCTCTGAAAAGCATAGCCTTTCCACGCCATCACCAGCACGTGGCCAGGCAGTGACCATGGTCAAGAGGGGGAGGGCCTCTTAGTGAGCTTGCTCACCGGGTGCTGAGCCTCTACCTCTGGGGCTGAGAGCAGTGAAGGCTGAGGTGGCTTTGGTTGGCTTCTTTAAGGACCCTGTCATGGCACCTGGAGTTGCCTTCCACTGCCAGGGGTGTGTGTGTGTGTGTGTGTGTGTGTGTGTGTGTGTGTGTGTGTGCATCCTCCGATGTCACAGGCTGAGAAGCCATGAGCTCCCTGTGCTCCTCTTTCGTGTGGCCTGTTTTGAGAGAGGAGGAGTTGACTTCTCTATGTGAAAGAGACTCAGGTAGCAGCCCCTTTTGCTTTTCAGCCCTCTTACTGGGGAGAGGTTATGTGTTCAGCTTCACTGTCAGCTTGCCTGGGCTTTGGGGACTGTTTCCTCCCCGTTGCTGGAACGGTGCATTGTGTGTCACGAGCACTCTCTCGTCTCAGGGTCTCCCTGTCCTCTGGACAGTCCCTGGGCTCTGCTGTCATTGTGCTATGGGGCAGCAGAAAGGCCGTCACGGGACACAAAGGCACAGCTTTGCCCAGGGTCAGGTGAGGCCCCTCGGCTCCCCTCTTCCCCAGCACGCCCGGCAGCTGTGCGCGTTCCAGCCCCTCGGAGACCGCAGCCGCCTTTGCATCTGTGTTCCGGCAGGCCTGCACTGCACAGGCAGCAGAAGTCACTAGTGTGTGGACATAAGGCTCATCAGCCCTCGGCGGACGTGCGGCTCACCCGCATCTGACCGTGCTCGGTCGCTGGCTGGAACATTCTTCAGCTCACTCAGAGCAGTGGCGGGCGGAAACTCGTCACCCACTTGTGCGGCTGTCTCCCCAGCTTAATGCACACCACACCTTCCCATCAGGAAGCAACCTGGGTGGGGCCCTGTGCTAACTGGTGCTGGGCCGGGCAGCCCAGCATCCCAGCCGGATGCAGATCTTTGCTTTTTATGAGCTGTGTTTCTTCGAGCAAGTTGATAACCCGTCTTACCTTAAAAATCCGTCTGGTACTCGTACCCATTTTTGAGGGTGATTACAAGCCATGGAAGAGCTAGTGCATGTCAGAGCTCTGTAGTGTGCTCTGGCATATGGCGAATGAGCCTTAGTGAGTACGTTAAACATGCATTAGTGCTACCTATGACTATCAAGTCTCGTTACCACTGTTTGGTTTGGTTGTGTGCCAAAAGTTAGTTGTGTTGGTAACTGAATATTATCCAAACTGATGAAAATTGAGTTGAAGAGTTAAGAGTCATCCTGTGAGAATTAAGTGCAGTCCTTTGGAAAGAGTGGATAATGCTGATTCGCACAAAAGTGCTCACCAAATTATTTAGCGGTAAAAATATAAGAAACGTGGCCAAGCTGTGCGGAGTCCTTATCCCATATGCTCTGCCGCAGCCAAGTTTGGGGCCGTCTGATGAGGCTGAGAGCCAGAGACCGTTGCCCTCAATCCCTGGGAGGCTGAGGCAAGACATCCCAGGGCTGGTCTGAGGAAAGGCCTACTGTGCAGCTGGTGGTACAAGTGCACCTACTGCAGGCTGCTGAGGCCTGGGTACCTCTCAGGGCAGGCTGCTTTTTAGATGAAATAGTATCGGGGAGGGTGGGTAATGTGCGTTGATAGCAGATTTTCCTGGGGTACCCCACAGGTTTCAGGGGCTATCTCAGTTACTTTCCTTGTTGCTAAGGCAAAATACCTGACGCCCAAAGCTAAGGAGGAAAGGTTTATGTGGCTCACGGTTTCTGGAGGTTTCAGTCAGTATTCAGCTGGCTCCAAGACAGTGCAGCATGGCAGACAGGCATTGCAGTTCACGGCACAAGGCATCCAGCAAGCAAGGGCCATAGTGCTTTCTTTCTGCCCCTTTTATGCTCTGTCCAGGACCCTGGGGCTACGGCAGTGTCTAACCAGTCAGTGGACAGAGGTAGTAAGCAAGTACTCCTCCTGACTCCTAGCCCTGAGAATGCTGTCACTGCCTCATGAATCAATCACGCACTCTAGAGTTAACCACCTGTGAAAGAGCCTCACCGATGACCACATGGGTCTTCAGGGTGACCTCTAGACTCACGCCAAAATAGGTTGCCCGCGCTCTCCAGCCTTCTGGGGCCTCCTGTGTGGCTGACAGGAGGACCGAGCCAGGAGGCGGAGTAGACAGACGCCCACCGGGTCCTCGTGTCCTAGTGGGAAGAGAGACATATGATGTACTTGATTTTCCAGGATGAGCGGAGGGAAGGGACCCCGAAGACCAGCAGACAGGTGGGCGGGGCGAGGTGTCCAGTGTCCCGGTAGTGGGACCAGCTTCTAGCAGCAAATGGCGAAAACGATGTGGGGAGAGGCCCCGCAGCCCCAGAAGGCTACCGCAGAGCGTTCCCTTTAGGCATGGAGGGAGGCGAAGGGAGCTTCCGGGTCAGGAGGCGAGGGTGCCGAGCAAGGCCTGGATGCCAGCGAGACTGTGCACGCAGCCCGACAGCCGCAGCGCCCTCGGGAGCTACAGCGCAGACGCGACAGCTTCATGCCTCCTTTGTGCGCATGCTCTAGTGGCCTATTTCTTCACAGACACAAAGGTGAAGTGCGCATTCGCTCATTCCCTCCTTCCAGATGAAGGCTCGCTGAGCAGGGCTGAGAGAAGCCACACGGGTACTCAAGGTCACGGCCAAGAGAGAGTAGAGCTGGGAAGCAGGTGTCGGCCGTTTGCTTTCTAGATAAGGCACCGCTCCACACACACTGGGCGCCCCGGGCCCAAGCCGTTCTCGCGACATGGGCCTTAGGTTAAGTGGCTTCACCACCACTTATGTTTCTCCTAGGGTGACAGAGACCTCATCTCCTTTCTGGCTCGTGTCCTTGCCCCAGTCTGGCTTCTGCTGCTCGTGGTTCTTCCATTCACCTCTCGCATGCGTGCGTGCGTGCGTGCGTGCGAACCCCTGATGGACTCCACTGTCACGTGGCTCTGCGCAGGATTTACATTAACCAACTGGCTTTTTTTCTCTCTTTTTGAGACAGGGCCTCGCTATGCAGTTCAGGCTGGCCTTGAGCTCACTTTTGTAGCCCAGGCTGGTCTCGAACTTGCACCAATCCTCCTGCCTCAGCCTCCCAAGTGCTGGGATTACAGGCATGCGCCACCCAGTTGGCTTTTCATGTTTACTTGCGAGGCTGTCCAGGCCCACGGCAGCGGATGCATAGCAAGCGAACCTCTGTGAGGCACTGGACTCGGTGTGGCCTGAGATGGTGCATGAAGTCATGAGGCCAAAAGGACAAGACAAGGTCGCACAAGTAAGGACATCCGGCTCCGACTTCAAGCAGCTAGAGAAAGAGCTCAGCTGCAGGCACCTCGCCGGTGGAGGCTTTCCTGGAGACAGCAGAGCTCTTCTCAGCTGGCACCATGTACCAGATGGAGGAGCCCTTGAAGGGCCCCCCGGGCCTGCCCACATCCTGCACCCTCTTCACCTGTCCCTCCTTCCAGCCTGTGGGGTTCTGGAAGTGAGTGCTGGTGACAGGATCGCTCTGTGCTAGCCCGCCCCAGAGGGGCTCCCGAGCTCACAGAGCTGTGGGAAGCGTCAGCCGCCAGTTCTCCACTGTGCGCTTTGCCAGGCGCACAGACAGCCCCGCCCCAGGGAGGAGCAGGACCTCACCTCAGTTTGCTCTTCTTAGTCCTGCTCCATATCTCCCTTCGGCCCCAGTCGGTCTCCTCACATGGTGTGTTCAGCTCGGTGAAGGCAAAATGACCTCAGCTCATAGTCTGGTGAGCTTCGGATTTGAGGGGTGACTTGGTGAGCAACGTCTCGGTCCCACAACAGTGCACCATGCTGCAGAGCGCCTCGTGCTTAGTGCTCAGAGGCAAATTTGAATCCCATTGGGGGGAAACTGAGTCAGTAAAGGGCAACAGTGAGGCAAATGGGTTGGCTTTGCTGCAGCACAGTGTTCTGGCCTGGACCTGCTCGGAGACCAGGAGGGAAGCACAGGGGCCTGTATGCACTACTGCCCTGGCTGTCCCTGCGAAGCATGATGTCACCTATCAGCTCCCAGGCTCAGCGCTTGCCCTCAGCGTGCTCAGAGCAAGAAGACTGGGGATTGGATGGGGACTGGGCAGGAGAGACTGGGCCAGGAGCCCTCCTGTCCCAGGGCACAGGAGGAGGAGGAGGAAGAAGGGGAGGGGCAGAGGAGGAGGAGGAGGGGGAGGAGGAAGACAGGGCCTGAGGGCGGGAGGCAGGTCCTGGTCACCGTCAGATTCCTGCTGCGCCCTGTGTAATCAGCTGTCACTTCAGTGCTTTCCTGCATCAGGCTTCCCAAGCACGGGCTGAACATTAAACAAACAGTGACTGCTTTATAAATATTTAACTCCCACTGTTTGGAATTGTTCAGGGCAGGAGGCAAATGCAAGTCCCTGGCTGCGTGTTGTGTTGTTCCTCTGTTGCAGCGTGCGGCAGTGAGAGTTGTGGGGCAGGGGGGAAGCTTCTCCCTGAGCCCTCCCTCCTTGCTGTTTTGCTACTGGGGATTCCTCAAGGACCTTCACATGGAGCTACATTCCCAGCCCACTCTGTCTGTCTGTCTGTCTGTCTGTCCGTCTGTGTGTCTGTCTGTGGTACAGGGTCTCTCTACACAGCTCAGACGTAGTGATCCTCCTATTTTCAGCCTCCCAAGGTCTGGGATTATATGCGTGCACCAACATTTCTGGTTTCAGTGGCCGGCTCAGTACGCCCGGTAGTGGGGCTGGAGAGGCATGGTGTGTTGGGGATCGAACCCTGGTCCCTGTGCTTGTGAAAGCAGGCACTTAGTCTGCTGAACTATCTTGGCGGCCCTCCACTTTTTATTTACTTATTTTATTTATTTATTTATTTTTTTTTTGTGGGACTGGGGTTTAAACTCACGACCTTGCACTCGCCCATCAGGCACTTGTGCCTGGGAGCTATCTCCCCAGCTCCCCTCCACTTTTTATTTTTAAATTTTGAGATAGGGCAGGTCTAGGATTTGGGATCTCCCTAGCTCAGCCTTCACATTGTTGGGATTACATTTTCGAGGCTCGTATGTGGCCTGACGAGCCCCGTACTCCTCACTGTGCTGAACAAGGTCCCCTGGTGTGGACCTGCCACATTCTTCTGTTTGTGGCCATCTGGGGACCTTAAAACCTCTTTGAGACATCAGCCTGTGGCTGACCTAGTATTGTTCAATTAGGGCCAAATTTGATGCCATAAAAAGAGCCTGTGCAGTTCAGAGAAGGATCTAGAAGGTCTTTTAGGAAGCAAGTGGCGGATGCTAAGCTTGCTCAGTGGACAAACCAGGAACATGAATTCAGCGCCAGCTGCGCTGGGTACCGTGCGAGGCCCTTCTGCTAGTGCGGGCAGCAGCCCGTGCACAAGGCCTCTCGCAGAGTGCCTGGCCCCAGACTCTTCTCTGAGCTTTGGACCCTCATGGGGGTGGGAGAGTCAGTCTGTATTTTCAGCTGCTGCTCTTCATTGCAAACAACCTCCTGGCAGCCACCGAGCTCCGCCTGGCTCTTGTCTCCAGGCTGTGCCTGGCCTGTCCTGGGCATAGCTCCAGATGCAGGTACCCCAAGCTCTCCCTGGAGCCTAGGGCATTCCAGAGCTGGGCAGGCAGAGTCTGTAGAAGCGGCTAGGACCCGGGGCTCCCATCCCTCCCCTGTCTTGCGGTGGTGACCGTCTCTCTGTGACTCACTGTCGTCGGTGCTGGGAATGCTGCCTGGGTACCCCCAGCTGGACAGGCGCACTCATTCCAGCTGTCTCAAGTCTCCTCTTGGTGATAAGCTTCATTCGGGAAGTTGCTCACTAGGGCCCTGGCTGACTCAGGGGGTGCAATGCTGCCCTCTTGCCTCAAGCCCCAGGCACTCTGAGGTGCCGTGTGTGGCCCAAGGACCCCCCAGGACTCGGGTGGGTCCGGCCCCATGTTCCGTGTTGGAGACTGTGCGTCCTCAGATCCGTCCCCTCTCGTCCTGCCTCAGGCTGCCTACTCCGCCTACGTATCAGCCCCATGGTGCCCTCCGACAACTCTCCGGCTTCTTTTTTCCACTCTTGCTGAGGAGAACGGGAGCTTCTGGGCCTGCTAGCGCAGACTTTGTTTTTACTGCTTTTGATTTCCAGGCTTCTCAAGCTAATCAGACGCTAGGAGAGGTCTGCGTTGAATCACCATCCGGCGCTTGCCCTCCCTCGCCGCGTTTCCTCCTCAGTACCCTTTCCTGTGCTCCTGCCTATGACAGTGGCCTCTGCAGAGAGCAGACAGGGCTCAGGAGCCCTCTGGCCTTCGTTCCTAACAAGCACAGCTCTGCCACAGTGGCCGGGAGCTGAGCTGTGATGGCACCTTCCCTGGACCACTCCTTTGAAATCTGGACAGTTACCGCGTGTCCTTGCCCCTGCTGTGGACCTCAGAGGTGCCAGGCGACTGATATTGAGCCCACAGAGACTGGGAAAGCCCTGGCCTCCTCCCTTGGGCCTGGGGTCGTCCGCTGTTTGCTGTTACTTATCTTGACGCTTGGCCTCAGTGCTTGTGTTTGTGTGTGCTTTCAACTCTTAGGTTGCTCTTCCTTTTCTCTGACCTGTGAAAACCCTTTGAAGACTGTGTTCTCATGCCGCCTCCCCTGCGAAGCCCTCCTGATCGCTGTGCGAGTGGGGTTGATGCTTCCAGCAGAGCCCTGCGACACAGGATCCCTGAGACCTGCTTGACTGCCCTGCGGACTCGAGAATGTGGGTGTGTGCATGTGCTGAAGCCAAATGCTCCACGGTCAGGCAGAGCAGTGAAATCCTGGCCGCCTCTCGCTGACTGACACAAATTCCCTAGGTGTCATTGGCGAGCCCTGCAGGCCACCCCCAGGGGCGCCCGGGGCACTGGTTGCATGACTCAGCTGTTTGAAGCCCAAGGAAACAGAACAAGCACAAAGATTAAGTAAGCCCAGAGACACGGAGGTGAACGCACAGCTGAGGGTTCGATGCTTTTCGAAGGCGTGTGTGGCTGGGAAGGTCTGCTGTCCTCTGGCTGCCTGGTGACAGGAAGGAAGGCCCCGCCTACCAACAGAGGACCTCTGCTCGTCCAAACGTTTGTCAGACTCTCAACCTTCCTTCAGTGCCACACTAGCCTGTAGCACCATTTCAGAAATTGCCCTGCGACGTCAGCTTGGCAACGTCCCTCCCCACAGTAGATAAATGCCCTACTATGGGATAAGCTTCCCCACCCTTTACCTTCCCTGAGATAATGCCGGGGACAATTCCGTGGGGTCAGTTTGCGGGATTCCCCAGGACAGCTGCTCTCAGGACCTCTTACCCCGGCCCTGGCCTGCTCCACGATGCCTGTTGGTCCTCCTTGCCAGGCTCTGCTTCGAGCAGAGTCCACTGTCTGCTGCCGCCCAGTCCCACTGCTGTGGTCCCTGCACTCTGTGTGACGGCCTCAGCGGCATCGGCTTGGCCAGGCTTCAAAAACACCCCAGGGCCCTTTCTCTTCCATGCTGCTTCCTGAGATGCTGTTGCCTCTTGCCAAAGCTTGGTTCTAGAGAGCTGAGTTGAAAGGGGACAGAAAGGACTGTCTGCCTCTGAGAGGACCTCGGCTTGATTCTGAGGCCCAGTCCCGGGAGAAGAGTTTGCTGCCAGCTGTGTCCTCTCTTCACCTCTGCTTCTCACAGGGGCGCCTCAGGCAAGAGGGAGGTGGCCTGTCTTCTGGGCCTGTCCCTGCCTCTGCCTGCACCTCAGGGCTTGGCCCACCTCCTCCTGCTTTGAAGGGACACCGCGCTGCTGGGCCTGGCCGCCGCCGTGGCTGCGGAGAGGGGCCGAGAATAAGCCTGTGTCCGAGGCAGCACTCCAAGCACAGCAGGGCTGGGCTGACCTTTAAATAGACGGGCTCCAGGCCATGCAGTTCCTGGAAGTTTGAAGAAAGTCCGCCTTTCAAGTGACGGGACTCCGACCTCAGGAAAGATCCCTGTGTTTGCAAAGCCCGTAATTTACTGCTGCTTTTGCTCTCCGTGAGATGTGGTTGTGCAGCCGGTGGGAGCCAGCATGCCAGGGTTAGGAGGGGAAAATCCTCAAGTATTTTAATATACCCCTACTTAGAAGCAAGATAAACATATGTATTGTACTTTTCGACAGGCAGGGGTGGGGGTGAAGGAGAGGCCTGGCATTGCGTGAAAGGTCTTTTTCAGCTGAACTCTGAGGGTTTTCTTTCTTTTATTTGTAAGCAGAGTTGGCCTGAGCGGCTGATGCCAGGACTCGCTTGGCTGTGTAGAAACTGCAGCCTCTCCTCAGACTGGCAGACTGCGCGGCCTTCCCTGAGCTATAAACGGCCCTCTGCGTCCTGCCACACCCCATTAAAAACGATGAAGCTAGCGTTGTCATCACCCCGACTTCGGCGGCTTGTCTTCCTCCAGGAAATCTTCCCCTGCCACTTTCTTGCCCTTGTGCAAAAGTAAAAACGTTCACAGAATTCCCCAGTGTGAATCTGGTCATGAGGAAGCAGCAGACAGACCGAGGCTGAGGGCTGTGCTTTGGCATAATCGCCCTGCAGCCCCCAGAAGCGTCGGGGTCAAGAGAGGAGAGACAGGAGAGGCTCCAGAGGCTGGGGCCACGGCAGGACGGCGTGCCTGGCCGGGCTGGGCAGCTGTTGAGGCTAGAGTGGGGTGCACGTGTGAGAGGTCAGCTCCATACGGGGTCGGCCTCTCGCTTTTCTGTGGAGTATGGTCCCCAGGGGCTTGTCCTGGCCAGGAAGTCCTCGTGCAAGCACCGTGGCCTGATATGATGTGGCACAAGGGGCTACTTCCTCCTACGTGGCACAGCAAGAAAGATTTGCGCTGCATCCCCGGCCTCTCCTACAGTTTATTGTGATTACTTTGCAAAAACAAACAAACAAACACTCAACCAACGGTTTGTGGTGATGGGTGCAAGTATGCTGAGGTGAGGAACGTGAGCCTGGGCTTGGTTTGGATTCTGGTCCCTTTGAATTGAATTCAGGGGTTGATGGTGTCAGAAAAATCTGTGCCTGGGTTCTTTTTCTTTTTAAATAAAAGGTAGGAGTGTGTGTGTATTTGTGAGAGAGGTGGAGAGAAAAAGAGAGACAGACAGACAGACAGACCGACCGAAAAGAGGAGGATGAGGGTGGAGAGGCAGGGAGGCAGCAGGCAATGCCCACAGTGTCTTGCTGAGGGCAGCTGTGGGGCTTGTGGGGCATCTAAAACGGCTGGATTAGGGGCGTCAAAGGTTTCCGTTGCTTTTTCTCCACTGGTGCCACAGCCCAGGGGCAGCCTAAGTGGATGTGGGGACTCCACGGAGGATCCGAGATCCTGGGCAGAACGATCTCTGCCCTGTCACAGTGCCATCGCCTGTGACCACACCACGTCACTGCGGGAGAGTTTACTGTTTTCTTATAGAAAGTTAGTGTCTTGCTACGCATCCAACAAGAGTGTCCTGCTTATGTCTGTATGTGTCTTTTCTGAGAGCTTCTTCTTGGGAGATCATGGTCCACCTCTTTTCCGGGGCCCTTGGGCCTCACACTTTATTGATCATCTTGGTACTTGCCGGGGAGCTGGAGTGCTCAGTGCTCCCCTCGGTGGCTGACTCTATGCCAAGCTGTGCCCTTACTGAGGTACAAATGACCTCGTTCATCCTCAGAGACACCAGGAGGTAGGAGCACCGGGCAGCCTGGCCGATGGGCCAGTGGAAGCTGACTGCATGGCTGGGGATGGGAGCGTCCTTTTACTCCAAGCACCGCACCAGGCAGAGCTCCCCTCCATCCCCCTCCATCCCGCTCCATCCCTCTCCATCCCCCTCCATCCCCCCATTCCTCTCCATCCCTCATCCCTCTCCATGCCCCCACCCCCCTC
>PVJA010030973.1:10162-25368 GCA_004027025.1 Myocastor coypus | reverse complement strand
CCTCTTTGTATTGTTTTCTTTGTCTCAATTGAATTGATTTCTGCTCTAATCTTTATAATTTCCTCCCGCCTTCGGGCTTTGGATTTCGTTTGTTCTTCTGCTTCTAGTCGGTTTAAGTGTTGTGTAAGGTTGTTTATTTGTTCCCGTTCTGTTTTCTTAATGTGTGAGTTCAGAGCTATGAATTTCCCTCTGAGAACTGTTTTCATTGCATCCCACAAATTCCGGTAGGTTGTGTTTGAATTTTCATTGAATTGTAGATACTGTTTTATTTCTTCTTTAATTTCCTCTGTGACCCATTGATTGTTGAGAAGAGTGCTGTTTAGTTTCCATGTAGTCCTGGAATTCCTATGGTTTCTTTCATCATTTATTTCCAATTCGATTGCACCGTGGCGGGCGCGCAGGCTCAGCTCCCAGCGGTGCGATTTGGGTCTGGGCTGGAACAGGAAGTTAGTCGCGGGAACGCAGAGGCTGGGCAGAGGGGCGCAGGGAGCTTACCCACAGCGGGTGCGCAGGCTCCTCTTTCTTTCTTTCTTTCTTTCTTTCTTTCTTTCTTTCTTTCTTTCTTTCTTTCATTCTTTCTCTCGTGGTACTAGGGATTGAATCCAAGGGCTTCGTATTGAACTATATTCCCAGCCACTTTTTATTATTACTTTTCATTTTGAAAAGTCAAAATGGTTACACTAAGTTGTCCATGCGAGACTGGAATTATAGGTGTGTACTAGCACACCCAGCTGGTATATATACTATATTTCTATATTTACCGTTTGTCTCAATTTGGTTATACTTTTTTTTTTTTGGCAGGATTGGGGTTCAAACTCATGACCTTGCACTTGCCACGCAGGCACTTGTGCCATGGATCTATCTCCTGGGCCCCTATAGTTTGTCTCAATTTGGATGTTAAATTTTCAAAAGCAATATTTGATTTGTATTGGAAATTTATAAAATGTGCAACTCAAAAAGTAAATTGACTTAACCCAGTTTTAGAAACATATGTAAAAGCTTTCTTTTTTTTTTTGAAGGTTATGAGCAGAATAGATTTATTGAGGAAAAGAAAGCTCCTGTCTGCGAGAGGGACAAGGGGGGGGGGCCCTGAGTGGGGGTCCCCCTGTCAAAGTTTTCTATTACTTTGAGCACTTGTAAGATTTTACATTCAATATTAATTAAGCATAAATAAAGCAGTAATTAGTGAGGATTAACTTACTATTAAATTAATGAAAATAAATCTTTTTTTTTTTTTTTTTTTTTCTTGTTTCAGAACCCCTGTTTGTTTATTCACTCATCTTTATGGCCGGCTCAGCCCGCCCCGAGGGCAAGGCCGGCGCAGCATGTGGTGCCGGGGATCGAACCGCGGTCCCTGAAGCCACCCAAGCTTTCCCAAGCAGGCGCTTTAGACCACTGAGCCATCCCGCCGGGCCCCAATGAAAATAAATCTAAATTTTGGTTTCTCACTCATGCAAGTCATAGCTTAATTACTTAATTGGCCATAGGTGGTTTAAACTTGTGGTCCTCCTGCCTCAGCCTCCCAGAGTGTTAGGATTGCATGCAGGCACCACTGTGCCCCAACGATTTTAGGATTCTTGAATGTTGAAAATAAGGAAATTTCCCCCAATAGCTTCCAGTCACATCAGCTGGCACTAGAACTTTACTCAAGTACTATTTTACACTCAGTGGACCAACAGGCTGACAGGATTGGTAACAGAGGCAGGACAAATACAATATTTTCCTTTATGGGCTACATGACTCCATGTTTGACAAGCAAAATCTGTTGAGTATTAGTTACCAGCAAATACTCAGATGATCAAAGTGGCCCAGTGCTGAGCTTAACTTACAAAAAATTAAAAAAAAAAAAAAAAAGGATTATTTATTTATTTATTTTTTATTTTGCAGGACTAGGGTTCAAACTCATGACCTTGCACTTGTCAGGCAGGTCCTTGTGCCACGGAGCTATCTCCTGGGTCCCTTTTTTGAGATAGGGTCTTTTTATGCAGTTCAAGCTGGCCTACTTTTGCAGCCCAGGCTGGTCTTGAACTTACACTGATCCTCCTGCCTTAGCGTCCCAAGTGCTGGGATTACAGGTGTGCACCACCACTTCCAGCATTTCTATTATTATTATTATTATTATTATTATTATTATTATTATTATCACATCTTCGGGAAGGAGCTACAGGGTATTCAGGGTCTCACTACTAGATGGGACTCAGTGATCTACCTGTTTACAGCCTCCCAAGAGCTGGAATTCCAGGTACCTACCACCATACCCAGTCTCAATCGCTGTCTCTGAACCCCAGGGGCAGGGCTGGCTTGGCAGGCCCAGGGATTGAACTCATAGTCCCTGCACCTGCTTTCAGGCCTTTAATCCAATGAGCTACTTGACTGGCCCTAATTACATTTCTTTTTTTTTTTTTTTTTTGGTGGGACCAGGGTTTGAACTCACGACCTTGCACTTGCCCAGCAGGCACTTGTGCCTCGGAGCTATCTCCCCAGCCCCTCGTAATTACATTTCATATCCCCTCTATTCTTCCTTTGCACCAAAAAAGATACAGGGAAGTTCTAGGAATGTGACTTAGAAAATTCGTATTGTGTCAGCGAAGAGGGAAGAAATGTATTATTTTTAATTTTTTTCTTTGGCATTTGGAAAATAACTTTCCAAATTTAGAATTGGCATAGTGTTGTGTTGGCCATATTTGCATAAGGAGAGCATCTTTATCAATTCTTTGGGGACCAACACGTATTCATTCAAGGACTGTTACCACATGAAGTTAGGAACTTGCTAGAAACAAGTGAGTCAAAAGTGAGGGTACAAGTTCTTGTCCTGAAGTTGCTCAGTGAGGAAGCCCTCGGGGATAACCACCCAGTGTCTAACGTGGTGTGGGAGAGAGCTCAGGTTTTCTTTAATTCTAAAACACAAAGTCAGATATAGGGGAGGACTTGCCTTGTGTAGCCAAATCTAACATGTTTCAAATACATGAGACTAGACAAAGATGTTTTCTCTGTCCACCTAACACTCAACAACCCTAAGGGATGTCAGGGTTTTGTTCCAACTATTGCTTTGAGTTAACCTTATTGTTGTGTTGATAACTATTACCTTTGGTGTGCATTTTTGATGAGAGTTTGGTTGACAACAAGATTAGATGCTAGAGTGCAAAACGTCACTAAGAGATAAATGCCAGCAAGTGTATCCCATTTAGTGAATTCAGGAAGAAGCCTAGAATTAGCCAGGCTTTCTAATTTTCTGTCAGTAGTCCATACAGCTCCTGTAAGTGTCATTCTACTGCCTATGTTTTAAGATACATGTTTTTTAAAACAAAATTTTTTCAGAGACTTTTTTAATATCATCAAAGTCTTTAAAATTACAATATTAGATTATTTTTCTTAACATAAACAGTCATGCTGAAACAATTTGGACTACTGCCTGAGAATAAGTACCCACTTAAGTGAGATAAGTTAATTTACTGATGGTATCAGGGGTGTATCTGGAGTCCAGTCTCCTGGGATAAACTCTGTGGTCAGACTTGTTTATTGGCTTATTTACTCTGGCTGACAGTCATTTTCTGTGGTGACCACTTGCCAAAAAGAACACAACATAAAAAAATAAGCAACAAAGGGTGTCCAGAGTTTGTCTTCCTCATTTCAGCAGAGATCTAAGTGAAGCTTGACTATGAAGGTAACATCCCACATTGGAATGGGGCATTCAAGTGACATCATGGCTTGGCTTTTACCAGATGAAAGTGACAATAGCTATACCCAGGCCACTCAGGTCCCTTCTCTGAGGCCGGCTGCAGTCTGTCTCCTGCTGAGATGCTCTGTTGAGTGAGTTACAGCTTGGAGCTGATGTTCTTTGGCAACCAGAGGACAAGCAAGAGCTCACCTACTTGCTGTTTTCTCCTCATATTGGTCCACTCCACTTTTACTCAGGTTTTCTTTGGAAAGGAGTCTGGCTTTGTAAGGGTTCTTTCTCCTTGAGAAGACCAGATTGTTCATGAAGGTCAATAAAGTCTGTATTCAAAACAGAAGCTGATGGGGCCCGGCAGGATGGCTCAGTGGTCTAAAGCACCTGTTTAGAAAGCTGAGGCGGCAGCAGGGACCTGAGTTCGATCCCTGGCACCACATGCTGCACCAGCCCTGCCTTCAGGGCAGGCTGAGCCGGCATTAAAAGTAAGTAAATAAACAAACAAAAGTTCTGAAACAAGAAAAAAATAAAATTAAAAATAAAAATTAAAACAAAACAAACAAACAAAAAGAAACAGAGGCTGAGGTCTGGACAGCTAGCTCAGCAGTCTAAAGCACCTGCTTAGACAAGCTTAGGCAACCTTAGGGACCACTGTTCAATCCCTGGCACCACATAATGCACCAGTCCCACCCCTAGAGCAGGCTGATCCGGCCATAACGTACATAAATAAATAAAGTTTAAGAAAAAACAAAACAAAAGAAAAGCAGAAGCTCACATTGTGCAACTTACTGGTGGGTCTACTGGGGCTATCTCACTTTGACAGCCAGATATGGCAGCACTCAGGGTTAGACAGACAAGGTTATATGAAGAACATGTTAAAAGAAATATATATACACTAATTATATATACAATATAATATAGTATATTTATACATACTACAAAAATATGTATAGAACTAACCCAAATCTATGTAAAAATTGGAGAGGTAGAGCTAGCAGTATTTGTAGTGTTTGTATATTAAAAGTTATTTCAATTTCTTTGCTGGTGTCTATATTAAAATAGTGCTAGTATGGGGCCCAGCAGGATGGCTCAGTGGTCTAAAGCACCTGCTTAGGAAAGCTTAGGCGGCTGCAGGGACCGCAGTTCGATCCCCGGCACCACATACTGCGCCAGCCCTGCCCTGACGGCAGGCTGAGCCGGCCATAAAAAGAAATAAACAAACAAAAGTTCTGAAACAAGAAAAAAATAAAATAAAATAGGGCTAGTAATCTACATTGACATTATTATTATTACTATTACTAGTACCAGGAATGGAACTTAGGACCTTGCACTTGACAGTCAGGCACTGTGCCACTGAGCTATATCCCTGGCCCCTCCATTGAGATTGTTATTATTATTGTCCATAATTTTCTTTCTTTTTTTTCTTTTTTTTTTTTTTTTTTTTTGGCACGACTGGGGATTGAACTCAGGTCCTTGAGTTTACCAGGCAAGCGCTTAATCTACTGGGCTATCTCCTCAGCCCCATACTTTTCTTCTGTTAATGTTTTAAATTAATTTTTGCACTTTACTGCAACACTCTTGACAGAGAACACTGACAGTCCAATAAAAAAAAAAACCTAAAAATTCAAAGTATATTTTAGGAGTAACTTGGGTCTAAAGAATAATTTAGGGAATATTAAAATTGTGTGAAAAATATAATACAGACATGCAACTTTTCATTGTTGAAAGGGTAGAATTCCTTAGTTGTCATTAGATTCATGAAGTCGTTGGTAGTCCCAAAAAGTAAGATGTGATCAATATTTATTATATGTCATTTTGTAGAATAAATTTAATTCTGCTTCATGGAATAAAGTTGAAAGAATCCAGAAATTCTTAATAGAAATCTAGTTGTTAACTATTTAGTTCATAAATGAGAATTTGTCAAAGCCACAGTCAAGTACTTATATATAATTACTTATTATACAAAGACTGAAGATCAATGGAAGTATTATTTTCTATAATTGTTTAAAAAATAAAATCATGCATTTTCTTCCGAACTTTAGAAATATCTGTTTTAGGGAATTTACTTTTAAAATGTGGGTAAGGATTAAAAAGAAGATTTGTGCAAAACTTTGGTACAAGAGCAAAGTTACAACTTTTCCTCTCCCCAGAAATATATATTCAACTAAAAAGAATCAGAATTCTAGCTAGAAGCTTTTATTTTTTGCACTTGAAGAACTGAAAGCTTTCTCTGTTATTTTCTGAAGGAGGGGGTTTCCTGTGTGTCTTTCCGAAGCACTGGGGATCCCCTCATCTTTTCGGTCCTAGGCACCTTTTTCTTTACCGTGAAGCATCCTTTGAACCAAGCAAGGCTTCTGCAACCAATATTGCCACCGCCCCGCCTAACCTGCCCCGCCCCGCCCCACCCACCCGGCCCGCACACCCCGCCCCTCTGCAAGGGACGATCTGCATTTTCTCCGGACTGAATCAAAGTGCTGTTTCTTGGTATCAGGGCTTGAATTAGCTCCGAACGCTGACTGCAGAGCTCTCCCTGGGAGAAAGCAGAAACTGATTTGAAGGGACCGAGGGCTGTTTTCTCAGCGGCACTGATCATACGGTGCCTGAAATTCTGTCTCTAGAAATGAATCACTTAGACTTTCCGCTCTTCTGATGTGTATACCCCTAAAAAGGCAATCTTAGAGGGGAATCCTACTATTAACCATCAAATATTTTGGTTTTGGGGCCTCGGTGAGTTGATTTACACGACAATGCCGAGGAGAACATTGGTGGGTAGGCACTGAGTACTTAGGCGGGAGGAGCCCGGACTGGGGGCCCACAGGGGCAGCCAAGTTACCCCTGCTTTTGCCTTAGCTGAGCCTGAGTGGAGGAAGGGCTCTGGGCCCAGAGCTGCAATGCCGAGAATGACCGCTAGAGAAGCTCTAAGGAGTTAACCAAGGGACCCCAAAATTCCGATCAGTTTTTCAAGCCATGGTGGAATGAACTATAAGTGCTTTTTTTTTTTTTTCTCAAATCTTGAACTTTAAAATAAAATCACGAGTGGTGTTTTAAATGGATTATTAATGCAGAGCACTTTATTGTAGTTCAATAAAGAACTCTATGTCTCCATTACACAGACTAATGACACCTCCAGACATATTTACAGTAATTTTCCCAGCTGATATAGTTTAATTAATGATATAAGGACATAATTACATGTTTCAGTGATCTTTCACATATTTACAGGAACTGCTGTAACTACCTTAATTAGAGTAATTATGTAAATAGCTGATAATGCACAACAAATTACAGAAAAAAACTCTCCTTTAGTCTGGCATGCTCAGTTTCTAAGCAAGTTTTTAAAAAGAAAACTTTTACAATCTGGAGCTTCAATTGAAGACTAAAAACCTTTGCATTTTCTGTTTTGAACATAACTGCTGGAGGTTTGACAGTTGGCTCTTTCTTTCGCTGGTTCCGCTGCAGACCTCATGTCAGTTGTTCTATGAAATGGCTCATTCTGCCTCACCAGCGGCTCGAGTTTCATGATGAGTTTTTGTGTCATAACAGGGGGTGACAGTGCCCTCACTCAAAATGGGAGAGGGTGCTCAGGGAAAAGGCTGACAACTCACACCTCTCTTTCATTTCCTCTTGTCTTTCCTTTAGCTGATGTCTTGTGTTGCCTTCATGCTCGTGGACAAAGATGTTTCTTTTGATCGGCCTCTTGGGCTCTTTGCTTTTGTAGCTTAAGCACACTTGTGCAGTCTATAATTGCTGTCATGCCATACAAGTCTAACTCTGGCTGTCTGTGTAACACATCCTTAGGACAATACCTTTCCCCTTGAAGTGATTTGCATGGAGTCCTATGGAGGCAACAAGAACCTGTGGTTTAAATAACTCTCCTTCTTTATCATTTCTTGTGTCTTACTGATTGACATTCTCCCTCTCCCTTCCTTCACTTTTGCAGACAACTGGCTCCGTCATCATGCTTCTGTGTAAGAATTCCTACTAAAACTCCATTGAGCCAAAGCAATGCCAGCTTCCTCGTGTAGGGGGTCAGATTTTAATTGCAGTTTGCTCAAGTTAATGACTCTTGGAGTCTTATACACTTATCCTGTGCATAACTTTTCGGTCTTTTGCCTGCTCTAACTTTCCAACATCCCACCACATGAAGCTGCTTTACTGAGGCCAGACCCTTTTTGACCATCCCGTACAAACATTCCTGAGTCTATGTATTTGTTTTCTTTTCTTAGCCTCCCTCACTACTGGGTTTTACCCATCTTCAAGGTACCTTTTAAGGTTTGCCTCCTGTTTAAAGCCAGCCTTGGGGCCTGGCAGGATGGCTCAGTGGTCTAAAACCCCTGCTTAGGAAAGCTTAGGCGGCTGCAGGGACCATGGTTCGATCCCTGGCACTACATGCTGCGCCAGCCCTGCCCTCAGGGCAGGCTGAGCCGGCCATAAAAATAAACAAACAAACAAAAGTTCTGAAACAAGAAAAAAAAAAAGTAAAAAATAAAAAATAAAGCCAGTCTTGTTGATTTTCTTCTCCCAGGGCACATGCTACACCCTGTAAGTAATCAGTTCTATTCTGGCACTTGTTATGATGTGAAGCTCTGGGAAGGCTGGGGACAGTATTTGCACTTTGTCATCTCCCATCAGTGCCCATCATGGTGTGACTTCCTGCCAGATATTCAGTAAATCTTTATCTGTGGAGTTACTATATTTAATTAGGACTTAATATGGCTGTGCAGGTTATAGATGCATAGGCCTAAGCAGTATCATCAAATATCAACCTTGCCAGGCTCTTTACTGTTATAAGATGCCATCCCCTTTCTTCTCCAGTGCCTCTTGCTGCAGCCACTGATACTCTATATTCTCTATATTCTCATTCTTACCAACTAGTCTCTTATTCAATGTTCTTTTTTTTTTTGCCTTTTTGAGACAGGGTTTCACTATGCAGTTCAGGCTGGCCTTGAGCTCAGTTGTGTAGCCCAGGCTGGTCTCGAACTCGCACGGATCCTCCTGCCTCAAGCCTCCCGAGTGCTGGGATTACAGGCGTGAGCCACCACGCCCGGCTCAATGTTCTGTGATAGCTTAGGTATCCTTATCTCTATAGCCTCTTGGATCATGCAGGAACATGCTAGGTGGCTCCCAAGTAGGGTCTTTGCTGTTCCCTCCCATACTGGGACTTGAACTTTGGACCTTGTGCTCTCCAGGCAGGCAGGCACTTATGCTGCTGAGCTACCTCCGCAGCCCAGATGTTCTTCCTCTATCAATGCCTTTCTTGCTCACTTGCTTTGGGTCTTCACTCAAATTTCCCTTCTCAGAGAGACCTTTCTTTGCACTCTAACTTTTCAGTTCCCCACTTCCACATTCCCAGAGTGCCTTTCTTGCTCGAGATTTTTTTGGCTCAGCATTTAACTACCTTCTGTTGTACGATATATTTGGACTTACTTATCTTTATAATTGTCTCCAGCTCCACTAGAATAAAAGTTATGTACTTGATATATGTCCACGTATAAAAATGAAATCACCTGCAAAAGATTTGGACTCAAATGATTAATAGGTAGTGCAGTGGGTCTAAGTACAGAATAAAGACACAAAAGCATAACAATACTTTTGTGAAAAGCAGAAGCTCAGGTAAGTAAGTTGAAGTCTAGTAGCTCCAGCTGTACATGGAAGGTGGTTCATTTCAGTGGAAAACAGTGGGCCAGAGTTCTTGCTGACTAATCTATTGAAAAAGAGATCCTTAACTCTGTATTCTTGAAAGTCAAAGGTCATTTTCTGTTATAGCAAAGAAGAGAAAGAGAAGAAAATAGGTTGTAACTAATGCCACTTCATCTTAACTATGCTTGTGCAATGGTAGTACTTTTCTTAGGAAATAATTTGTTTTATTTTTTCTGAGATAGGGTCTTGTTATGCAGCTCAGGCTGGCCTTGAGCTCACTTTTTGTAGCCCAGGCTGGTCTTGAACTTGCGCTGATCCTCCTGTCTCAGCCTCCCACGTGCTGGGATTACAGGCATGTGCCATCATGGCCCTGCTCTTAGGAAATAATTTAGTTGCCTAGAATTAAGAAAATAGATTTGAGAAACCAGCATTTTAATATATACTTATAGATTTGAGGTGTAGACATTTTGTTGTTTGTTTCCGTGAGATAAAACACAACTTTAAAAACTGGCAACAGAAAAAAAAAACTGGCAACAGGAAAAGAAGTTACCATGATAATAGAAGTTTTAGAATGATAACACGGAGGCACATTTTCTTCTTCTCAGGCATTTCCTCCTCTTAACATTTTTACCTCTTAATTTGCTTACAGAGCAGAGGTCTAGGGGCCTGAGATTTAGAATAATTGTTCTGATGTCAGGAATCTTGTAATGACACAAACTGAAGTCAGAGATATTAAACATAGTGTTTAAGGAGGCTGTTTCTTTTTCTTTCTTTCTTTCTTTCTTTCTTTCTCTTTTCTTCTTTTTTCTTTTTTCTTTTTTAAGTTTAATTCTTTTTATTTTACTTTACTTTTATGGCCGGCTCAGCCTGCCCTGGGCTGGGGCTGGCCCAGCATGTGGTGCCAGGGATTGAACCAGGGTTGCCTAAGCTTAACTAAGCAGGCGTTTTAGACCACTAAACCATTCCGCTGGCCCCCTCTTTTCTTCTTTCTTTCTTTCTTTCTTTCTTTCTTTCTTTCTTTCTTTCTTTCTTTCTTTCTGCCTTTTGTGGACCAGGGTTGAAGCTCACAACCTTGCACTTGCAAGGCAGGCACTTGTGCCACAGAGCTATCTCTCCAACCCAAGGCTGTTATTTCCTCATAAGCTTTGTAACTTCTCAGAAGATACTAGAGGCAATTAGTTTCTTATACATAGATATATATGTCTTATTTCTACAATGGGATTTTGTGAGGTAATAAAAACTTAAAGAAATTTTCTATTTTTGATATTGGAAATCAAACTCAGGACTCCGGCTTGCCAGGCAGACACTTGTGCCACAGAGCTACATCTTTGGTCTCTTAAAAAATTTAAGAGTAGGGGCTGGGAAGATAGCTCCGTGGCACAAGTGCCTACCTGGCAAGTGCAAGGTTGTGAGTTCGAAACCCAGTCCCGCCAAAAAAAATAAAATAAAATAAAAATTTAAGAGTATACTCCTAACCTGATGTTAGACCAGAAAGATTCAAGCTTCCTTGAAGTTATTCAAAATAACCCTCCTACATAAACCTGTCACCTTGCAGACACTATATTTCCTTCCTTTCAATTAAAAACAAATTGTCTACTTGTCTTTTTAGGTCAAGCTTATTTCTTTTTACTTTTCAAACAGACAGTGGAAAAGTAGGAGTAGATTAATAGTGGATGACATAAAGGACAAATGTGAACACGTGAAAGCTTACGTTCATCACAGTCCTGGAGATAGAAGCTAAAAGAATGGTTCTGAGAATTATACCACAACATGTATTCTATGTTTTAGAGTAATGAAAAGGTTTCCTTTTCACGAGCCACACTATTGTTCATTGGGACAGGGCATTAGTTTCATTGTTCACAGGTATATTTGACTTTTTTTTTAAAGAATTTTTTATTTTTATTTATTTTTTTCTTATTTCAGAACCTTTATTTGTTTATTCACTCATTTTTGTGGCCGGCTCAGCCCACCCCGAGGGCAGGGCTGGCACAGCATGTGGTGCTGGGGATCGAACCACGGTCCCTGAAGCCGCCCAAGCTTTCCCAAGCAGGCGCTTTATACCACTGAGCCATCCCACTGGGCCCGACTTTTTTTTGTTAAGTTTGACTTTTCATATGGCTCATTCCATTAACAACTGCTCAACTGTTTCTTCATGTCTTTACTGATTACTCTAGTTAGCAGAAGACATTTAAAAGCAATGTCATTGTTCCTTTGGAAAAATACAGGTGACTTCTGGTTGATCTAGCAGCCAACCCCTTTAGGTTTCTACAAACTTAATACTTTCTTCCTCCATAAAAGTTTGTTGTTGTTTTGGCTGGCTCAGGCAGCCTTAAGGGCAAGTCTCATGCTCCATGTGGAGGAGGGGATCGAACTTCGGTCCCTGGTGCCTGAGTAACTTTGCTGAAGCATGTGCTTTAATCACCTGAGCTACTGACAAGCCTCCTATAAAAGTTTCTTAAAGATGAGTTATGTTCTCCTTTTTCTTATAACTTCTCCCATAATACACATTTGTAGTTTACTTTGAGCTTAAGTAGATTTACAGTTTCTGAAATTGTCCTTTCTTAATTGTAAGAATAATGTGACGACATTTGAAATCCTTTCAGCCAGAGACTAAATACAAATGCTCTTATGTGTATATGTTTTCTTCTTAGATTTCCTCAAGTTATCAAATCTCTGGGTAATTTTTATCTCCTCCTTCTGCTTTTTATGCAGCTATGACTAAAAGATACGCACAATTTTGTGTCCTGATTCCTGAATTTGTTCTGCTTCTTTTCCTTCTTTTATTTGGTTGTTACAGGACCTCACTGTACAGTTCAGACTCACAGTGATCCTCCTGTTTTCAGCCTCCTCGGTCCTGGGATTACAGGCATGCAATACCTTGCCTGGACTCTGTGGCTGGCCCACTGTGCCACAGGGGTGGGGCTGGCATGGCATATTGTGCTGGGGATTGAACCTTGGTCCCAGCGCTTGCCTAAAGCAGGTACTTTAGCCTGCTGAGCTAGCTGGTTGGTCCGTGAATTCTTTCTTAAGTAAGGATTCAGCATGTGTTCTTGACTTTCATGCTACCCTACTTTTTTGTCCCACTTTCAACCACTGTCAGTACAACCCATTTCTAACCCAGAAAAACAGAATCACTCTCTCTTCACTTTTTTTCTATTTCGTTATGACATTCTTCGATACTTATTCATTCAGCAATATCTGTGCTGAATAATGACAATATGGAGATAAATGGTAGCAGTTTTGAGCTTGTAGAGATAGCAATCAGGAAGCTGACCCCTAGCGTGAACTCTTCTATGCCTGAGCAGTCTCATGGTGCTAATGTGCATCAAAGATTATGATGAAGCAGAGAAAAGATGGCCCTTTCAGACAAAGAGAGACTGAGTCGGCACCCTGAAGTGTACAGAGCAGAGCATTCTCCAAAGAGGAGCAAGTGTGAAGGAGTAAGATGGAAATATAAAGTGTCTTTCTAGATACAAGCCAGATACAGAACATGAATGACCAGGCTAGAAATGATGCAATGGAAAAGGATGGGGATTTGGGAGAACCGGGGAATATATCCCATCTGAGAAAGAGAGTGATTGCTTAGCTTTAACTGGCTGCTGCCACACAGGAAGATCGGATTAATGTTAGCAGATCTTCCACTGCTTATGAGAAGATTGGAGTCCTGTAAAATATCCAAACAAAAATCCTTTTAAGCACCTGAAGGCCCATGACTGTAGGATGGGTGGACCCATGAGCCTCCAGCTTGCCATCTGGGGCAGGAGAGCTTTGAGAGTGACTAGTAATGGGCAGGGGTGCATTCTGAGAGTTGGCTGAGCTGGTAGAAAGAGGTAAAAGACAAAGATGGAGGTCTTCTCAAAGATCTCTGTTCCTTATATTGATACTTTGGAGTTCATTCCAAGGGTAATAGAGAATAATGAAGCAGTTTTACTTAGAAAAACAATATGATAGTTAGATTTCTAACTTCCTGAAGATATTTATAGTAACAATATTTTATTTTAAAAACATCTGAAGATTAAATTATATTTTACATTCACAGAGATACTGTGCCTGGAAGTAGCTCTGGTGCATGTCTGCACTTACAATTAGTACTTTTTTGATGACAAGATTTCCAACCACTTGTGAATGTAAAACATTTAATTTAAAAATGCGTATTAATCGAGAACTCAGGAATTAAATGGCCCTGTGCTAGTACCGTGGCATGTTTTTGCAGATGAGGTTGTGTAAACTGGGTTCTCATCCAAAATAGTCTCACTTTTAAAAAGTCTTGACATCAGTTTCTCATTCTGAGGATTAAATAGAAATTGACCTTAATTAAAAAAAAAAAAAAAAAAAAGCTCGGGCTGACAAGATAGCTCAGTGGTCTAAAGCACCTGCTTAGGCAAGCTTAGGCAACTACAGGGACCGCAGTTCAATCCCCCGCACCACATGCTGCACCAGCCACATCCCCAGGGCAGTCTGAGCTGGCCATAAATAAATAAAAAAATAAATAAAGTTTAAAATAAAATTACATTAAAAAAAAGCTCAAAGGACTTCTTGGTGGTCAGTCATAGGGCACTTATCTAGCAGGTACAAGCCCTGGATTCACTTTCTTTCTTTCTTCCTATCCTTTCTTTCTTTCTTTCTTTCTTTTTTTCTTTTCCTTGCAAAACTGGGAATTGAACTCAGGATCTTGCACTTGCCAGGCAGACACTTGTGTCCCTGAGCTATCTCCCCAGCCCCTCTGGATTCAATTTCTAGCACCACACACAACAAACACACAAACAAACTTTGACATGCATAAGTAGAAGAAAGTAGAAGAAACACATCAGGATGCATTGAGAGCCTCTTACCACTTTTTTGTGTATAAAGGTAGACCAGAAGGATGTAATTAAAGCCATTACCTGCTGTCTACTGTCCTCACAGTCACAGCTGCTGGAACTGTTCTGGCCACAGCTGCCTACCTTAAGCCACCCCCACCACTCCCTTCTCTACTTAGTGAGGCCTAGTGATGAGAGAGCTTAAAGGAAAAATACTGCTGTTTTCTACCACAGCTTCAGGGTAGAAAGGGTCAGTGTGTTACCAGAATTGCACACACTGCCATGTTATAAGCCTAAAGGAAGGCTACGCCGGCTTTTCTGCATGCCAACATGAGCTCCTAATGATATCCACTTGAGCACATGGAGGATTATGAATTTATAATGATGTTTAATGTTCTTGGCATTAAGTTCATTTAGGACCTAAACTCTAGCAGGAATGAGTTCTCTTGTCCTCTTCCTTCCACCCAGCTTTAAGCAGGGTCTCTGGCTTTATGCAGGTCCAGGCTGACAGCTTCTGCACCTATAGTCATGGTGAGTCTTGGAATGGGACACAACTATCCTTCCTTATTAGGAAAATGATACCTCAAACTTCTACCAGTCCAGAGGAAACAAGGTAGGAAAAGTCATTTAACAGTGAAACTCTGGACAGGAAGTAACAAGAAAAGCTTCTGTGAAGATCTTGGCTGGTCCCGTCGTAACATAGAAAGGATCATCACCCTTTCACTTGGTGCAAGTGAGAACTCATGGGTGTATATTGAGCTCCACCAGAGAAACTGATAACCCCTATTATTATTTTTATTGGTTAAAAATTAGTTGTAAAATCCAGGCATGGTGGTGCATGCCTGTAATCCCAGCACTTGAGAGGCTGAGGCAGGATGATTGTTGTGAGTTCAAGACCGGCCTGGGCTACAAAAGTGAGCTCGAAGCCAGCCTGAACTGCATAGCGAGATAGGCCACCCTATCTCAAAAAGACAAAAAAATAGGGACTGGGGAGATAGCTCCGTGGCACTAATGCCTGCCTGGCAAGTGCAAGGTCGTGAGTTTGAACCCCGGTCCCGGAAAAAAAAAAAAAAAAAAAAAAAAAAAAAAAAAAAAAA
>PVJA010030973.1:0-10062 GCA_004027025.1 Myocastor coypus | reverse complement strand
TCACTTGATGTCTCTGAAGTATAAATGGTAAAAATGAAAATGAAAACGATGTTAAGAATACAAGATGCAATGGAAAATTCTTGGGCTTTTGGGCCCTACTGCCTAGGACACCTTGGTGGTCACAGAAGGACATAACCACGTTTCCTCACAGATGCTGTCCATATAAACACAAGTCGTGTATTCCCACTTTCACCCAAAAAGAAGAAAAAAAAAAAAGGTATCCATACTTAAGAGGAACTTTGGAACCCAACTTTCTTGGTTTGCCAACTTCCCTGTTCTAACTTTCACTACTTTCATTATCAGTATCAAAGACTCAGTACCCTGGAAACACTTGCACTTACTTCCATTCCTAGTATGTTCAAGTGATTCTTTTAACCCTTTCTTCCACCATTCTCCAAATATTTGACATCTTTATTTTCTTCCACAAGTTTTGGTCTTCTCTTTCCCTCTTCACCCTAGGTTAATTTAAAGGGAAGCTTTGGTGCTTCCATTTAATACAGTCAGGTCTTTCCTCTTTCTTTCTGAGAGAGGTGGGCCATCTACTGTTGCCTTTTGGTATGACCCTTTAAACTGGAAAATTCTGGTGGTAGAGCATAGAAAAGTGTATAAGATAATAACTACAAGCAGCTTATGTGTATTCATAGATTAAGCTACTAGCCCTGAAATCCAACTTTTTAAACAGTCTTTCAGCAGTTGTTATTGTTGTATGAAGAACATTGTTTTCCCTGAGAACGGGGCAGGGGGAAGTAGACTGAGAAGGCAAGGTGAGGCTCTTGAGTGTTCAGAACTTTTATGAGAAGCAAGCAAGATGCTTCCAGCTCTGCCGCTTACCTGGAGGCTTTAGAAATCAGTCAGGCCACATCACGAAGGGATTGAATTTAATTGGTCTGGGATGGAACCCAAGTATTAGTATGCTTTTCTAAATTCCCCAAATGATTAGAGTGTATTAGCGTTGAAAACTGCTGCCGTGGGTTTGCTACTTATTTCTTGGAGCTGTTCTTTTTTCCCCCCCCCCCATCAAGCAAAAAGGCAGCTTTGCCAAGTTTCTTACAAAGCTAAAGCTCCCTCATGGGATGCATTTGTGAAAGAGTTTGCAGAAAGTAACCATCATGAATGAAGACAGCCAAATGGTCAAATCCTATTGAAGTCAGAGCTGAAGAACTGCCCCCTGGATTTTTGTGTTCTTCAAATAAATGAGTAGAAGGAATCACATTGATATAATTTTTTTTGGGGGGGGGCAGACTGGACCAGGGTTTGAACTCATGACCTAGCACTTGCCAGGAAGGCACTTGTGCCACGGAGCTATCTCCCCAGTGCCACACTGGCATAATTTTGTTTGAAATTATGCTCTTCTTTTCTTTGTGTCAACCATGAGCTAATTCCTTTACTTCACAATTGAAAATGAAGGCAATAGCCGGGCATGGTGGTGCACGCCTGTAATTCCAGCACATGGGAGGCTGAGGCAGAGGATCAGTGAGAGTTCGAGACCAGCCTGGGCTACAAAAATGAGCTCAAGGCCAGCCTGAGCTGCATAGTGAGACCTTGTCTCAAAAAGAGAAAAAAAAAAAAAAAAAAAAGAAGGCAATAATGGAAGTAGATCATAGGTATTCACAAACAGTAAAATGATGCTGGTCCAACCAGGGCTTAACCTTGTGACCAGCACACCAGAAGTTACCAGTGAAAGTTAGAATTGTTGCTAGTCAAGGAAACTCCAATGAGTAACATTTAATTTGTATGTGTCTTTTATGTTTTTGCTTAAGCCTGGCATTAGTCCCTAACTGAATTCCTTAGAGAAGGTCATGCTGAACTTTATGTGGTGAGCTCGGGATTTTTCAGGCATAGCTAAACAGTTTAACTAAATTTAACTACACCTTTACTGACAAAATATGTGCTTACCACTATGACTGGGCCAGAGCATGCTCACGTGAGAAAACAGGAATAAACTAATGGCTGTTTTCCTCTTAGAATCCTTACAAGATGCTAATGACGGTGTGTGGGTATGCGCCAGAGGTCAAAAGATGCAAGCTGGGGTTTTTTCCCTTTAAAATTGCTTCATAATAATCTTAAAAGAAAGTTAAAAGCAATCACAGCACACCTACCTATTATCCCTCTTACCCTGGCAAGCTTGTTTAAATTTTTTCTTGCCTTTTTAATTCTATTTGTAAGTCTTCATCCATATTATTCTTCCCAGAGAGAAAGATCGCTATATCTGCTTTGCATTTGATCTTTTTCCCTTGGACTACAAAGCATAGTAATTAGAAGCGTAGGCAACAGAGCCTGAGTCCATGCCTTCTAAGTCTCCTATATTTCCTGCCATTGACCCTGAGCCCCCATCTTAACTTTCCTGTGGTTCACAGATTTATACATACTCCATAATCGAGCTATTTTTTTAACAGTTTTTGTAACTCCTTAAAACTTGCTAAACAATATAAACCTTTTCATTATTGAAAGGTTGATGTAATTTTTTTTTTTTTTTTTTTTTTTTACTGATGAGTGATCCTTGAGGACTAGAAGTTGTGTAAACCACATCAATATACATTCCAATTTCTCTACTTTTTTGGTCCCAATTCAATGAATTTTAATTGAGCATATCTAACTATATCAAGTAGGTGTATGTAGACAAAAAGAATGAAAAAATATGGTTATTTAATGAAGATGATATCAGGCAACCACACAAGAGATTGTTGTGTATCTTGAGATTACACAAAACGATTTCTAAACCTCTGGCGGCTGTCTGTGTGATCCTTCAGATACGAAGAAGTTGCTGCATATTCGCACTGAAGTGAGTCTGATCAAGTTGCGATGCTGATGAGCAAGAGGCATGTGACTGCCCCGTGTTCCACACTTTTCTGCACTTTGTTGATGAGTGGCCAACCAATGATGCAGCAAGGTTGTGGAAAGATTTGTAACGTTCACTCGGCTCAGCCTGTTTTCCTCATACACGAGATATTTCCTGGGCTAAGTGCTGAAAGTACAGTACATCCAAAAACAGACACAGCCTGGCCTCCTGGAGCTTTCCATCAAGCAGAGGAGAGAGACATGAATGAAATGATCCTTTGATCCAGTGTAAGATGGTATCTGTAATCTATTCTAGAGAGCAACAGTGCATGGCACAGCGAGAGTAGAATTAAGGTTCTGACCCTGCAATGGAGGTCAGAAAAAGCATTGCTAAAAGGTCCCAGTTGTGCTGAGTGTGCATGGATGAGTAGCCACTGATTAGATGAAAAGAAAGGAACGAGTATCCTAGGCAGAAGGAACAGAAAGTGCAGAAGTCCTGTTGCAGGAGGAAGCAGAGCCAGTAAAGGGAATTGAAAGAAGACCAGGTGGCCAACCCTGTGACACAGGGGAATGAATTACTCTTGTATGGATTAAGCCAGCGGGGTGTGTGTTGGGGATGGCGTGCATTTACTTCCAAGTGTCAGTTCCCAACTCCACATGCAGTGATGCTGTCTGCATCCTGTAAGTTGGCTAAGGTAGATGTATTTAACGCCATACAAACTAGCCAGCTCCACCCTCCGGAGCTGGTTAAGCAGCCCTCCACTAGATTAGACCATGAGGAGCTACGTCTAGATTCAGAGTCCACCCATTCCTGGTGGCTCTGCATCTGAGATTTAAAATGAAAGCAGCATTTCTTGGGAGACAGAAAGAGACTTGGTCTTGCAGTGACTATCAGGGAGCCAGAACCAAGTAGATGTGAAGAATGGCATCTGGCTTTACACTCTTTTCTCCATGCCTGTCCTTTTTCTCCTCTCCCTGCCCTGCTCTCCTCAATTATTATTATTATTATTATTATTATTATTATTATTATTATTATTGTTATTATTATTATTATTTTTATTTTTTTCCGGAACCAGGGATCAAACTCAGGACCTTGCACTTGCCAGGCAAGCACTTGTGCCCCTGAGCTATCTCCCCAGCCCCTCTCCTCAAATATTATAATAGGAACCAGGAAGGGAGGAGTGAACACTAGAGCTCCTAGAAGGAGTAACCACCCGAAGAAAGAGCATAGTACAGGAGGGACTAATTCTGCCATTCAAGGTGACTTCTTTTCTGTATCCTGCGTTGGTGATGCTCTGGGAAATGAAAGATGAGTAATGGACTTGCGGTGGCCAGTCACCCAGTGAAGGCAGAGGAGCATAAGAGGTTGTTGCAGCGAGCAGAGCAGCCGCTGCGGGGGAGTGCATCCTGCTCAGTGGGAGGCTCAAGGCCAAGGCTGAGGTCACCCAGCCCAGGGTCTTAGGGAGACTGCTAGACTCCCCACAGTATTTGGTGTGGATATTTGAGCCCTTTTTATTTGTGAAAACAGAAAGAATGGAAAACGAAGGTAAGGGGAAGAGAGGGATAGAGAAATTAAGTTTTCGTTGTACATTCTTTAATTTGCTTTATTTTTGGTTTTGAGACAGGGTCTTGCTATGTGGTCCAGGCCAGCCTTGAACTCTACGAGTCTCATATTTTAAAGCAGAGTTTACCTCTCTGTTAACCAGGGGTCTTGGGTTTTTGTTCTGTGTCATTTAACACACATGTAATTTTGCCTCACCATCTCCAAGTATGTTGTAGTCAGAGAACAGGCAGTGCCATATCTTCCTTGAATGTTGTAGCCCCATTCACATTAGACTGGGACTTGCAATCTTGAAGTATTATCAAGAGTTTATTTCCTTTTTTCCAGTTCAGACTGCTCAGCATAATTAGGATGTGATGCACCGTGCCCCTGGCCTCTGGGGTCTGGAACCCCAGATGCTGAGGGGTCCCTACAGGCTGTTGCTATCACAGCCACTCCTCCCCAGCTGTTAATAGCATGGCTCCCAGCACAGAGGGAGAAGGAACCTTGGGGCCAGCCTCCACCTCCTCAGCTTCTCCCTCTCCTGACACAGAATCCCCAGGCAGACTTTGAAGACATTTTAGCCATAAAAGAAAGAAGTTGCTGGTGGAGCTCAAAAGAAGCCTGTGCTATTATGGAAAGTGTAATTGGCCAGTTAAAATTCAGCAGTTTTCCTTCAGTGGCTGAGATTTCTCTGGCCTTTCCTTTCTCCTCCCTTTTTCCCATTCTGGCAGAACCCATTCACTTCATTTACACCAAGGTATAAATGACTGAAAAGACTTAATAGATGGTTGTTTCTGAAGCTGTCCACAGCTCATCAGGGAAAAGAATTTAGCTAAAAGAAACACCCTACTACTGGATGGAAAATATTATTTGGTGAAAGGGCATCACAACGACACTTTTGATATTATTTTTGCCCCTTGAAAAGGTCCCTCTTAGAGACTATGAACAGAAATAGGCTTTTGTCTTTTGGATAGAAAAAGACAATGTTTTGAATCCAGCATTGTTATGAATCCAGCATAGATGTGTAATCATTTCTCATGTGGGGATAACGGCTCATAACACAAATTTTTAAGAAGAGAAGAGAGGGGCTGGGAAGATAGCTCAGTAGAATAAGTGCTTTCCTGGCAAGCACAAGGGCCTGAGTTTAATCTCCCATTCTGAGAGAGAGAGAGAGAGAGAGAGAGAGAGAGAGAGAGAGAGAGAGAGAGAGAGAGAAACAGAGACAGAGACAGAGACAGAGAGACAGACAGACAGAGACACAGAAAGAGAGACAGAGAGAGCACTCATGAGAGAGACAGAGAGAAGAGGGAGAAGGAGAAAAGAAGAAGCTCCATTTTGGCAAAACTTCTTGAGTTAAGAGAAAAGATTTGGTAGCTTCTCTCAAGTCTTTTACAAAGACACATTTGCCTATCAACACTAGCCCCAGGCCTCATTGCAATAAACTCTAGAAAAAGTCTATAAAAGAAGAAACAAGCACATGCATTAAAAAAAAAAAAGATGTATCCACACATGTAAACAACAGAAAACTCTACAAAAACCCCAGTTATAGATTATTGCCTTAGAATGAAAGGCCTCCTGTGCTTTTTAATTTACCTTTCAACAGGTCCAATTCAACAAGAAACTGAAACACATCATTTTATCAACTTCTTGCCCACACTGGTAACTTACATTTTGAGGCTGTGGTGGAATATTGGGGCTAAGTCAGATGAGCACATGAGGTCATGACTGGGGCTGAATTTGGAAATTTGATCGACTAATTCTAGAAACAAGAACTAGTGATCCGTGCAGATGGAAATGAAGGCCAATTAGATGTCATTAACATGTAGATTCAAAAATAAGATAACACAGCATTTTACTCTGAGACTTTGCCAGTATAGTTTAATAAAGTAAAATGAAATGCAGTCAAGTTGAGACATTAGAAACCCAAGTTAGGCAATACTATGCAAACGTCTCAAGACCAAGACCTAGTTAATGGATCCTTGAGCTTTGGGAAGATGGATTCCCTAAAGCTGAACAACCGGTTCTTTTGTGGTGTGATGACCTTATCCACTCTCAGAAGGAATCTGCACAACAAATAAAGGTGAAAACAGCCCTTTTAGTTCAGATAAATATCGAAATTAGGGATTCATATGAAGTTTTAGAGTTCCCAAAGCTTTCACCATTTACTCACATTTAGTAATAGTTGTTTGCTCTCATTTATGGAGAGGGTTTCTTGTCATGAAATTCATTTACATAATGGCACTGTTAAGCTGCTATGAAAGGAAAACTAAAGAATACAGTGCAAATTGTACTTTGTGGATGTAAGAGGAGGTGATTAGAAAATAGGCCTAAGAATAATTTCTGGGGTATTTTTTAAAGCACCTCTTGTGCTTTTCCTAAGATTTCATTTTCACAGAGCTTTAGGCTGTTAAGTTGCAAATTATACCTTGCTTAAGGGCAGCAAGATTTACTTAATGACTATCTGCACATCACTTTAGAATCTGGAGGGAGGAATGTTATTAGTGGATAGAGAACTAAATGTATTCTGAGCCAGGGTAAAGCCGCCCCAGCCCATGGCCTCAGGGTTTGATCTCATCAGGGCTCATAAAGTCAGCTGAATTTCTGCCTTGTATTTTATAGGGACTTTCTTCTAAGGAGAGCAAAATTCAGCACAGACATTATCTAATTCCTCCTTGTAACATTCATGTAGGGTTGGGTTGGACTGGTGCTATAATTACCCAACCCATTTTACAGATGGGAAGTAAAATAGAAAGTGAAGTAACTTTCTTCTCAAGGTCAAAGAAAAGCTGGACAGAGCCAGGGTTCTTCTCAGGCTTTCTCACTCGTTAGCCCAGAGTTTTTGTGCACTGCCCTAGGAAACACTGAGGAACAGCGTGAGAACTGGCAGATGAGGCAGCACTGAGCCAGGAGCAGCACTCAGAGATGGGGGAGCCGAGCTCTCCCTCTGTTGCTTACAGGATGGCTGATGTGGATGGGACATTAGTTTCTCTGGAATTAGCTTCTTTCTTTTTATTTTATTTTATTTTTCTTGTTTCAGAACCTTTGTTTATTCATTCATTTTTTTATGGCAGGCTCAGCCCGCCCCAAGGGCAGGGCTGGCACAGCATGTGGTGCCGAGGATCGAACCGAGGTCCCTGAAGCCACCCAGGCTTTCCCAAGCAGGCGCTTTAGACCACGGAGCCATCCTGCCAGGCCCCAAATTTTATTTATTTATTTTTTTCTTGTTTCAGAATCTTTGTTTGTTTATTCACTCATTTTTATGGCCGGCTCAGCCTGCCCCGAGGGCAGGGCTGGCGTAGCATGTGGTGCCGGGGATGGAACCTCGGTTCCGGAAGCCGCCCAAGCTTTCCCAAGCAGGCGCTTTAGACCACTGAGCCATCCTACTGGGCTTTAGCTTCTTTCTTTACACTTGATCTTAGCCAAAAGGCCAAGAAGCGATAGCTTCTTTCTTTTTTTTTTTTTTAGAATTAAAAAAAAATATATTTATTTATTTTTTTCTTGTTTCAGAGCCTTTGTTTGTTTATTCACTCATTTTTATGGCCAGCTCAGCCCACCCCGAGAACAGGGCTGGCGCAGCATGTGGTGCCGGGGATCAAACCGCGGTCCCTGAAGCCGCCCAAGGTTTCCCAAGCAGGTGCTTTAGACTACTCAGCCATCCCACCGGGCCCCCGACAGCTTCTTTGTTTAAAACAGGTGTAAATGGAAGTGGCTGGGTTAGATGAAATGATGCATTTTCCAGGGGTGGTGCTGGAAGACATAGCCTACATCACAATAATGTTCCAGAGGGCAAAAATCAGTGACCATGAAGTCAGGATTCAGAAATACAAATATAAAAGCAGTTCACTGCATCTACTTTGTTATCTGTATCTATTTCAAAATGTGGAGTCAAAATTGTCCATCATCACTGGTAGTGTACAACTTATATCATTTTCATGCAGTAAATGAAGCCATAAATCTGAGAATCTTGGATTCTTTCTTCCTCCTTTTAGTTCCTGCCCCTCAGTCAGACACAGTTGTAATTCCTGGGAGACCATAGCTAGGTGCTGTCTAGTCTGTGCTCCTAAACTCCCACTGGCTACTGAATTGCTTTATCACTTGCCTTCCTTTCTGAGCTCTTCCCTTGAATGAAGAGTTGCTGCCTGCCATGCCTAGAGTAAGCTGTCCTACTCAGGCACAGTTGCTGCCACTAGACATGACCACCACCATGGCCTGAGTACAAGGTCCCTCAGGGAGCCTTGGGAAATTTGTTCTCTGGTTTTTTTTCTTTTCTTTTTTGTGGCACCAGGGATTGAACTCAGGACTTTGTGCTTGCCAGGCAAACAGTTATTCTACTGAGCTATCTCCCCGGCCCTGTTTGCTGGTTTTCAAAATCTCAAGTTGTGCACTGAGCAAGAGTGGAGTGGATTAGACCTGCATGGCTCTTGTTCCTGTGTCCTAATGCCACAGCTCTGTGTTATAGCATCAGGGCCATCACAGCACCTAGGGGCTGGGTCAGGGAACAGAGTTGAGGGGTAATCATGTGGCTTCCATTAGAATCCCTTATCCTTAGATCACTAGTGTTACTTAAAATGCAAACAACAAGAAAAAACTGTATCATGACTGGATCATGCTTGTCCAATTTCTTTTTTTTTTTTTTTTGTCTTTTTGAGACAGGGTCTCGCTATACAGTTCAGGCTGGCCTTGAGCTCACTTTTGTAGCCCAGGCTGGTCTCGAACTCGCACCAATCCTCCTGCCTCAGCCTCCCGAGTGCTGGGATTACAGGCGTGAGCCACCACGCCCGGCTCCAATTTCTTTTTTAATGTAAAGGAACATATTTTCCCTAGGAGGTACCTCAGACTATAGATAAATGATTCCTGGTAGACAACTCAACTAGAATAATTACAGTTCTGAATCTTGGATTGAACATGATGTCACTCCATATTCTCCCACAGAGATGTAACTATCATGCAAAGTTAACAAATGTAAATGTCAGCCTTAAGGTTAGTTTTTCACTCAGAGTTTTCTATGAATCATATGAATCCCTGAATTAAATTTATGTGTTTATTAAGGGAGTGGTCCTGTAGACTACAGTAGTTCCTCTGATCATTTCAAGTAAATGGGAATAAAAATAAAAGAAAATCTTTATTGGTGTCACATAGGTTTGTAGATCATAGCATTTCTGAGGACAATGTTCCTATTCATAGTTGAGAAAAAGATGTGTACAGGACTGGTGATAGCTCAGCAGACTAAGCACCTCCTTTGGCAAGCTCAGGGACCAAAATTCGATCCCCTGCGCCACGCGCTGCCCCCGCCCTGGCCTCTGAGTGTGATGAGCCAACCACAGAGACTGGGCATACTGGCACATGCCTGTAATCCCAGCGCTGGGGAGGCTGAGAGCAGGAGGATCACTGCGAGTCTGAGCTGTGCAGTGAGGCCTTCTACCAAATATATTAAACAAACAAACCCAAAAATGTATACAACCACCTTTTTTTTTTCTGGTGTGGTAGGGGAACTAGCTTATATTTTCCTTTTCTTTCTCACTCACTCAGTGTGTTCCATAGCCAGTCTCACATTTAGAGATGCGAAATGTAGAGATTATAAAATGGGATCAATTGGCAACTTGCTATTATTAGTTTTAGAACATAAAAACTCTTTGCTTTTTGGGGGGGAAAATACTAATGACAGTCATCAAAACTAAATTGTTCAATATTTGCCAGGTCCTCATTTTCTTTTAAAAACTAGTTTATTTATTTATTTTACA
>PVJA010030972.1:0-25284 GCA_004027025.1 Myocastor coypus | reverse complement strand
TTTTATTTTCTTGTATATCTCTTTGCAACTGTTTCATGCGATCTATGTCTTTCCTATATTGCTCCGTCAGGGAGTCCATCATTTTTCTATTCTCCTCTAATTTTTTATCGATGTCTTCTTTAATAGTATTGAAGTCTGTCATTATGGTTATCCTTTCTCTCTCTAATACAGAGATTATTTCTGTTCTGTTCTCCTTTCTGCTTTTGTGTGGTTGTTCCCCTACTTGGTATGCTATTGATTTAGGCATGTTTTTGTCAACTTTAGATATTATTTCTGCTCTGATGTCTTCTATACGTTTCCCCAGCCGTTTTTCCACTTCATGTATTTCTTTTTTTACTTCAGATGTTATCTCTGATCTCAGTTGCTCTATAAGTTTCTGCACTTGTGTGTCTGCCTCAGATGCTCCCAATTCAGAGGTTTCATCTGTACGGTTCCTGTTTTCTGCCATGATAGTATCTTCTGTATTTGGTTTGGGTGGGCACGGGCCCTGAGATTGCCTCCTACTCCTTGTTATTATCATTTTGTATGGAAGCGACCTCTGCACTTTGGTGGTGTTATGCTGTGTCTATGGGCGTTTTGTCTGAAGACTCCAAGCTGGTTTCTCTACAGAGGTTCCTGACTCTGTGCTGGAGCTCTGGCTCCTAGCTTCTGTGAATCCCGGCAGATGTGGTCTGTAGGTGGAGGTGGAGCTTTGGGATTGAGTAGTCCTGGTAGGCTTGTGGACCAGATCCGTTGCCAAACAGGCTATTTGATCGGTTCGGTGCTGGAGCTTGGGCTGGAGGGGTTAAAAAAAAAGGGGGGGGAGGACGGAAGGCAGGCCAAGGATCCTGACGCAGCCGGCGCGAGGGCTCAGCTCCCATCGGTGCGATTTGGGTCTATCCTTTTAAATTTTTGATGAAAAGATAATTTTTTCTTTGATCTTTTCTCTGCTGCAAGACCACCTCTGTCTTCTCTTCCTTGCATACACACTGCTAGTTCACCTCGTCAGGAAGAGGGACACTTGAGTTGTACAGAAAGGGTTATATGTATTAGTTTTAGTAACAACAGTAACCAACTTTTGAAAGACAAGACACAGCTTTTTGAATAAAAACCTTTTTTATGGCCTTACCATGGATGTATTTACATATTTTCCTTTCAGCTTTACCTGTCAGCTAGTTTCTTTAGTGCATTAGATCTTCATAAATTTAAATAACATGAATTTAGTATGTATGACAACATCAAAAAAAAATCACATACAACATCTATCAGAAGAGTGTAAAAGTAATATTACTTCTAGTGTAAATAATTAACATTAGTAATCATTATAATATCTGTGTATTCTTTGTGCAGTGAGTTCAATGTATTTTAAAGTCTCTCTGCAAAAGAAAAGTACACTGGGTCACAAGTGTTTATGCATAAATTACTAACCCTTTCAGGAAGTCTTCTTTAGGTTTATTTAGCTTTGTTTGTAAATAGAATGACTAAGGAAGAAATTAAAAAATGCAAAACATTATGATGAAGCCATTTTCTTTACATATGGATAGGACACATATGTCACTTCTAAAATTCAGCTTTCTCAAGTTATTGAAAAATACTGAGAACTTTATTAATAAAGTGCAGGTGGAGTTTGTTAGGGATAAATGCAACAATAACGTGGAGACATGGGCAAAGGACAACCTAGTGTTACAGATGGATTCATTCTCAAGTAAGGTCAAATAATTGAAGATCTAGAGCAAGGGCAGCCATAAATACCTGGAGTCCCTGAAGTTGAGAGGATTAGCCACAAAACAATTATGACAAATGCAGTGGGAGCATTCAGCTCCCAGGCAATAGGGAATGTGTGTTGCCGGTTTTTTAAATATTATGTGACATTGTAGCATACACAATTTAGACCCAGAAGCCATCAAATACAACGTTGAAGTGCAGCAAATAAAATGTGTCAGCAGTGTCATTAGAAAGCTGTATTTGAAGGGATCACACTGCCTCAGGAAACAGGGAAGGGAGGTAATAATTAATACCAACAAATTTGCTTTGCTACCCATTTGAGGAAAGGATGTTAGTTACCCCCTTTTTCTCATCACCATTAGAAATAGCCTTTCTCTTTTTTTTTTTTTTTTTTTTTTTTGGTAGGACCAGCCTTGGAACTCACGACCTTGCACTTGCCCAGCAGGCACTTGTGCCTCGGAGCTATCTCCCCAGCCCCTATCCTTTCTCTTTTTTAATTGAAGAAAAAGAGGGTAATTGTACTGCAAGAGTAACTGCAAGCTATGTAAATGCACTCGTTAAAACATGTTTTATCCCCACCACTTTGGAAGATTATGCATAGCCTTGAAGAAATATACAAATGACCTAACACTGAGTTCAGATATGGAAATTGTACCCATACATGCATTAGCTGAGGAAGATCATAAAGAAGAAACCCTGTGTTCCTCACGGTAAAACAGCCACTTCGCGCAGATTAAAAGACTTTGTTTAGGTATTAAGATGAAACAGTGGTCATAGAATCTTATTGGTATCATGAGACAGAGGAAAACTCTTTTAATTAAAGGTAGCAAAAAGATGTTCATTAGCTAAATAACAGATATATATAAGGCCTGGGAGATAGTTCATGGACACAAGTGCCTACCTGGCAAGTGCAAGGTCCTGAGTTCAACCCCTGGTTCCGGGGGGGGGGGGGGGGAACAGATAGATAGATAGATAGATAGATAGATAGATAGATAGATAGATAGATAGAGATAATTATTGGGTTATCTTCCATTTCTGGCTTCTTTAAATTATTACAAAGTATAAATAGTGCTACAAAGAATATTCTCCAATAAATAACCTCAGTTTTTTTACTGATGATGGATTTAATATAGTACTTCTAACTGCAAATGTTTGAAAACTATTTCAAGATGTGCCAAATGTGGCCATAATAAAACTTAGTAATTGTCACTATTAAGTCAAATTTCTATGTGAAAAAATAAATAATTTAGCAGTATATACTGACTTGGGAGGTATTTATGAAGATCTGCAAGGCAACTCTCTTCTTGACTTCTAGAACATGCACATTTACATAGGGAAATAAAAATTGGTCATTGTGCCAAACCTCCTTCCGGAGAGAGAAATTTTGAAAAAGCCACAAATCATACCAAATTTCACTTAAAATCTCAATTATTGGTCATTTCTCTTGATGCTGTGTAGTGAGAAAGTTCTGTCTCTTCAGGTTTCTCCCCATGAAACAAGTAAGTCACAGGCCAGTCTTCAAAATTCCCTCATTTATCGTCCCTCTTGGCTATATAACTGGGGTGGCAAAGTCCCTCCTCTGTGCTAGTCACATGAGATCTTTATTCTTCTAGGGAAGACTGGCCAGATTTGGGGGAGGAGGGAAGCAGTATGCACAGAGTTTATATTGAAATTTATATACACTATATGGATAATAATAAAAGCAAAGTTCTTTATCTGAAATTCGCGCTAATGGACTATTCTGTGTGATATCCAGCAGTAATAACTAGAAGTGAGTCGCCCTCTCCACCCTCATTGAGACCTTCTACACTCCCCAGGCCGCCATTCCCAAAGCCCTCTCCAGTGTGCTGCTCCACTCTGAATCTGTCCTTGGCAGTTCCGGCTGCCACTTCCACACCACTTTCCTTAATGTTTTCATTTTGAAACTTCCTCTCTGAAAAGTCAAATTATTTTCCTTTTCTCAGTGTCATTGTCAATCAAAAAAGACTTCCTCAATGGTGTAAGATACTGATCAATGGTCCTTTCTCTGAGAAGAGGCAAACAGATGCAAGAAAGAGAATTTCCACAGTGACACCTACTCACTGCATAGTTCCTTGACTGCCACAACTTAAGAAAGAAAAAACATCATCCTTTTACTTACCTTTAGTCACCAATTGCTATAATCTTACCTTGGTTTTAACTATCCTTCATTTTCAAGATTCCAAATCTCTGTACAAACTTTCTGAGAAAATGATACAAAGAAAAACTCTACAGACAACTCAGTATAAACATTAAAACATAGGATCTATGAGTATCATGCAGAACTAGAAGGCAAACACATAGGGAAATATTTGCAAGAAATATGTCAAAGTTAATACTCTTAATAGATATAAGTCTCTCATTCATATTGATAAGAAAAGCACTAAAATCCCAATTAGAAAATAAAGAACATAAATATATGATTCATTAAAAAATTTAAATGGCCAATAAATATGTATTAAAGCATAATTCAACCTCACTAGAAATAAAAATGCAAATTAAACATGTAAGATGCTTTTACATATTGCTTATCAGCAAGATCGTACTGAAGTATCTCTGTGTCTTGCTAATTTAATTTTTATCAAACAAGAACACATATTTGAAGATGACAATCAATATAAACATCAAACACTGCTAATAGACAAACGCATTGATGCAGCACAATTCTTCTGAACATCAGTTTGCCTTTATATATTAAGGTCTTCTTTGAAAAGGCTCTTGCCCTTGACCTAGTAATGCTTCCAATCTGCCCTAAGAAATGATAAGGAAGGGGAAAATTAACTTCAAAGAAATTCATCATACAATGGAATATTACATAGTCACTATAAATAATGTATTTAATAGTAATGCAGTGGGATGGACAGAAGAATAATATACTTCAATATTCTTTCAACACTTATAAAGAGCTATTTTACAAGGAAAACCCCTGGAATTCAAAACTCACTTTCCCCTTAATTCTATCTAATAAGGTGGCCTATTAAAATATGATCTCAATTTTGAAATACAAAATATTTCAAACTAATACTAAAAGATAAAGAAATAAATTAGCATTCATATGACTAGAATTGAATGAGGTAATAGAAATGTGAGTATTTTTAATCTATACTTTTAAAAAATTTTTTCTCTGAACACAGGACCATACATGGTTCTCAACATTCTAAAGAGTGGTAAATAACATTCTCAGAAGTCACTGTCTGAATATAGCCCCTGCTGCCCCTTGGGGCTTGCCACCTGCCCTGCTAATCCTTCCTGTCATCCAGTTCATTGACTGACTTTCTTCTCTTCTCACCGGTTAGCCTTCCTCTCCAGGATAACCTCACAGCCCTAAGCTTTTCCTCTAAGAGCCTCAAAACTGCTGTTCTTACTCAAAAAGTTAATATTTTGAAATTGAAGCCATGTGCTTTCTAACTACTATACCATCCTAACACTTCTTTATCCTCAATCTCATCTGGTTTCCCAGAAAGACTACTACATAGCTTTCTTTTCATTCTAAAACATCCTCTTTCTTCTACTTACCTCCACAAACAACCTTTGCTTCACTGAAATTAAGCTGTTAAATTATTTCCATCATACTCTTGTCACTCCCCCATACTCTCCCTTTCTTCCTCTCATCCTCTCTTTAATTTCAGATCCTCTCTTTGCTGTCTCCATGACTATTGAAATATCCCTTAGGATTTACATTCTTCAGTTAGCACACCAACTTGGACCACTCTAAGCTCTGATTGCTCAATGAATAAGCTTTCTCAGATCTCTTTATTTCATCCCCAAATTCACCACTTATCCCACCTTATCCCACTTTTCTATGGAAGCTACGCTCTCTGAAGCTGTCCAAAGAATTGGAAACACGAGTGCGCACATCAGGGAAGCACTGGACGTGCTACATCATCCTGCCCATTAACTTGCTTCTTGGTTTTCTACATGGTGAGCCATATGTTAAAGACAAGTGCTTTGACTTTGGACAAAAGTTGAAAAGTAACGTTTCTAGAATCATATTTTCCCTAGCACATTTCTATTCACATAATATTTTTCTGAAAATGTCTTTATGAGTCTTCGGTCATAAAATTTTACAGTTTGAACCATGAACACAGATACACATGACCTATTCATTCAAATATCCACATGACCTGGTCTCCTCTGACATACCATCTTATCAGAGTGGCCCTTGTGATTACACTGTCAAAACACATCCCCATCACTCTAGTTTCTTACTGTTCATTGTTATTCCTTGAAACATTAATCACTACCTGAAGTGACTGGATTTATTTTTATACCTTCTCTCAAAATGTGATAAACATCGCTATAAATGGTCCCCATCATCATAGTTGGTAAGTATATTGAATTTAAATAACTAGATAAAGAACAAGTGAGCCATGAAAAATACTTTTTGATGTGTGTTTACATGTGTTTAAAATACTAGGATTGTCATTTAGGGCTAGGTACTGATTAAGGGCAAAAAGTCCCTGAGACAGACAGATGATCAACCTTTGAAAAATGAAAAGGTTCACTCTCAGGGCACATGCCTCCACATGGAGAGTGGTACTCTGCTTATCAATGATTTGATTCACTATCTGATTTTCCCCCAGTGCTGGATAGCTGTTTCTCACCACATGGTATTGTTGCAGTTAGTAGCAGAGCTTCAAAGCAGAGAAAAGGCAGAATACATATGTATGTGTCTGCAACTGCCTCTGCCGCCAGGCTTGTCTATATAACTCCATTTTAAAATATAGTATAGGGACAACATCTGTGCAGAGATGGTGATTTGGCCAGAATGCTAAGGAAGTAGATATGGCCGTTCAACTGGATGCAGGCAACTGGTGACTACCCCATGGATAGGCTGTATGGAAGAGTCATGTGTATAAAATAGTATATTAAAGTAAACTTACAAAAGCAAAGAGCAATCATTGCAACCATAATTTTTTCTTCCTCTTTTGGATTCTAATTTTAAAAGCATTAAAGGAGACAGCTGCTCATGCTGTGATATGCGCTAAACAGCCTGAAGGATGGAAAAAAATATATTTGTAGCTCATAATAACTATTGACCTTTCTGATATACAATGTTCTCTGTGTTAGCTATTCGGTTCTATCAACAGTGAAGATTGAACATGACTTTTTAATAGAAAACATGGGGTTTTGAGCTGCCTTCACAAAGGTATTTATGTATTATTTTGTATTGTAGTACAAAGACTAAGTCTGGATGCCCTTTGTCTGACATCATGTTTGTCATTAAAAAGAAAGGAAAAAAAAAAAAAGAAAGAAAAGAAAAGGAAGGGAGGAAAAAAAGGAAATAAAAGAAAGAAACAAAAGAGGGAAAAGACCTCAATGTTATTGAGTATGTTTTATAGGAAGAGTTGGCTCATAACCACTTTATAGTCATGATAAAAGCGCTGCCACACTCGATCCCATATGTAATATTGGTAATGGAATCCATGCTGCATCCCAGGAGGTCACACTATATTTTTGTTCCAGAATAGATCCCTCAAGTGGCACCGTTTATATGGTGTTTCCAATTTAAAACTCTTGCTTGTGGTATTCATGCAGCACATCCTTAGGAGTGCACAGCCTGATGCCAAATGGGTCATCCTGAATATCATGTACTCTCAGAAGCGATCTTTACAATACACATTTTCCCCCTTGAACTTTCGTGTTGCTTAGTAGTTATGTACAGAAACACCTACTGGTAGCAGCTTGACTCTGACTCTGTGTATATTTCCCCAGAGTGGCATCACGCAAACACCAACTGCAGAGCAGCAGGCAGCCACCACACACTCTTCTTTCCCTCAGGGGACAGCCTCACCAAGAAAAAAACCCTGCCAGGAACAGAAACCCTGAAAGACAACTGTGTGCATGGTGATTTCCATCCAAGGCAGGCCAGACAGTGCCAGGGAATTTATCCTGACAGGTGGCAAGAGTTGGCATGCTATTACTTTTTTCTCATTTTTTTAGATTGTTTTTAATTTGAAAGAAATTTAATGCATCATTATTGAGTCACAATTATCTTCACAGCTAGGCTCTATAATTTCAGTTAATGATTCAAAAGTTTCTAAAGGAAGTAGAAGACTCCAAACTGGGTGGGAGCAGGCACTGACCCTAATGAGATTTAACTAAATCAGACATTTTTCTCCCATTCCAAAGCAAACACTGAGTAATGAGGTTTGACTGCAAGATCAGAGTGTCACACCAGGCTTGGTGGCACACACCTGTAATCCCCACACCTGGGAAACTGAGGCAGGAAAATAGCTGTGAGTTTGAGGCAGCCTGAACTGCATAGCAAGATTCTGTCTTTAAAAAAAAATAGTGTAAGCATTGCAAAGGATGAGACAATCGTGCCCATAGAAAAGGGAAAGCACTACCTTCCATAGTGGCCACAGAACCCACTCCTGTATACTAGGGCAGCTACCCCCTTCAGGTTAGGCTGGCACATGGTAGAAGATAGGCCAGTGGGATGAAAACCAACTTTTAAATGACAAAAACAAAGAATTCCCAAGTTGTGGAGGAAAATCAGGCCAGTATCTTTTAACTACCAAACTCACTGGCCGTGATTCTCAAAAAGACACTGCAGGAAGCACTTCCTTAGAGATGAATACAAGGAGAGGACATAATGATCCCCTCCCCTCAAAAAACTTAATTCTTGGGACAAGATATTGGCTAGTGTGAGAGAGAAACAGGAATAAAGTGATTCACTCTTGTTCAAAGAAAGTATCTGAATCTCACTTATTTCAGAACACATAACTGAATGCCTACTAATACAAAATGCACTGCTAGGCACTCAGGGATGATGAGGAAGGCTAGAAAAGAGCAAGAGCAAGAAATAGGCAACAACAGAAGATAAACATGGCATTATTCCTGCCTTTTAAGATTTCACAAGCGTATAGAGGGCACTGTTGGTGGCATTTTTCTCAAATTACTCATTTCAAAACAGACACTTGAAAGTACAGACCCTGAAATCAGCACTGCAGTTGATTTTCCTGAGATAAGCCAGGTACTGAAGCAGGGAGCCAAGCCTCCTTCTTACTGTTCCGTTCGCTTCGCCCATGTTCATGGCTGTCACACATCAAAACAAGGATAGGATTTTTCACAGCAAGGTTTTATGGAATTTTTCCACAGAGAGCTTTATATGGATGCTACTTAACTATTTTTGTGTACAAATTACCCTAAATATTGACATCATTTAAAAAAACAAAGATATCTTAACAGTTTCTTCTCATCAGGAAATGAGAAGCAGCTTTTCTGGATAATTCTACCTTAAGGTCTGTCAGGATGTTGCAATCAAGATGGCAGCTAGAGTGTGGTCATCTTAAGGATTATTGGGGATGGGGCATGAATGAGTCACTTATAAATTCACTAATGTGTATTAGAAGGAAGACTTATTCCTCACTACACTGGTCTCTCCATTAGACTTCTTGATTTTTCTCAAAATGTGGCAACTGCCTCTGATCAGCGTAAATGATCTGCGAGGCCCACTACCTATATACAACAAATCATGCTAGGCATTTGTTATGGTTTGTGTCTAGCAGTTCCCCCAGAGCCGCATGCAGTCACTGGGGCAGCTACTGAAGTTTGTGATTAATTCATGATGCAGTATGGGGACAAGGGGTGTGAGAGCTGCACCCGCCCTGGGACGGATAGCCTGAATACAATGTAAGGAGAGGACAGAGGTTTGTTAGCTGCCATAGCTGCTACTCCTGTATTCTGCACTGGTTTTCCACTGCCATGAGCTGCTGCACTCTGCCATGTGCCACTCTGCCTTGGAGCCAGCCCAGTATGGACTGATACCTCCACGAAGTGTGAGCTAAATAAAGCTTTCTTTCCTTAATTTTGAGTGTCAAGTATTTTGTCCCTACAACAATGGAAAAGTAGGGCCCTGCGGGATGGCTCAGTGGTCTAAAGCGCCTGCTTGGGGAGGCTTGGGCGGCTTCAGGGACCGCGGTTCGATCCCCGGCACCACATGCTGTGCCAGCCCTGCCCTCGGGGCGGGCTGAGCCGGCCATAAAAATGAGTGAATAAACAAAGGTTCTGAAATGGGAATAAAAATAATAAATAAAATTAAAAAATAAAAAAAAACATGACTTTAAAAAAAAAACAATGGAAAAGTAACTGAGGTAGTATTCTAGGGTACCAAAGTTAGACTCCTGTTAGTCCTGCTGCCTTCGAATATTGAGCACATGATTAAATGAAAAAAGAATGTAAATAACTATTAAAATGCAGGATTATCATCCCGTGATCTTGTTTTCAACTTCTGTACCATTTTTATTATTTTATGTTGCTTTGCTTTTGTCTTTGTTGTTGTTATTTGTTTGGGGGAGTTTTTTGCCTCTTTAAAATAATAAATAAATACATACATACATACATACATACATACAGTATTATCCTTGTGGCCTTTGGAGTTAAACATTTGTCATATTCCTGCTTTGCCACCTACTGACTGAGATTTCTTGGGAAACACAATAACTCTTTTTATATGATACCAAATACTTAGCATTTGTATCTGCAAGTATGGGCTAAGTTATGCTGTGGTAGGAATACAGTCCCCAAGTTGCCACAAAGATTTATTTTTGTGAAGGTTGGCAGGGGATCACACTCCACACTGTCTCCTAAGACCCATGCTGGTTGGACAATTCATAATCAAACATAGTCACTGTGACAGGGAGAAGTGGCACATCAGGACTGCCTCTGAAAAGCTCACCTGGAAACAACATGTGATGACTGTTCCCATTTCCTTGGCTAAAGCAGGATGTATGAGCATACCTCCTATAATTTAGCTTGAAAATGTCTCCACCAGGGCTCATTGCTTCGGAAAATAATTGGATTGTGGCCCAATCCTCTGATGAGTTCAAAGCTGGCTGTTATGCTCATGAGTTGAGTCGCTGAGGGTGTGGTATGGCAGACTGCACTCTTGTTTCTGGTTCTTCCTCTCTCTCTCTCCTTCTGGCCGCTATGACTCAAGTGACTGTTTTCAGGCCCTTCCCCCATGGTGTTGCTGCCTTGGAACCAGATGACCATGGACCAAACCCACTGAAACCGCAAGACCGATAAGCCCCTCCTCCTTCAAATTGCACGTGTCAGATATTCTGTCTCAGCACCAGTAACTCTGACTAATAAAGTCCCCCAACTCTAAGTGGTTATGATGTACCATCTCCCCAAGGGAAAGAAAAACTTTAAAAAACGAACTACTTGTCAAATTTCAATGGATGCATATTCATTAGAAAGTCCTGAAAATACCACTTTCTAACAATGCAAACTGCATATGCCAGTTAAACCATTTTGCTTCATCATGATAATTGGAAAATGAAACAATATTGACCTTGTCTTATACAAGTCATTTTGGATGTTTGTACTTTGGTTTGTTCTGTGTACACAAAATGTCTGGGAAAAAATTAAAAAGATGAGTTTAAGCAGTGAAATGGGAACGAGAGAATGTAGTTGGTCCTCCACATTCGCTGTATTTTCAGATTCATCCAGTTGCTAATGCGAGATCCTTAAAAAATTATATCTCTGTGAATAGGTACAGAAGTTTTCACTCATCATTGTTGCTGAAACAATGCAATATAAAAACTTTATGTAGCATTTACACTGCATTGGTAAGTAATCTAGAGATGATTTAAAGTAGACAAGAGAATATACTTACACAAGAGTATACTGTGTCATTTTATAGAAGGGACTGGAAGTTCCATGGATTGAGGATCTGAGAGTTCTGGAGCCAATATCCCACAAATACCAAGGGATGACCATATTTAATGTCATATCTTAAGGACTTATCCACAGGCCACTTCTCCTTTACATACATCTTAACTGTAGGGCCAGCCAGACACCTTAGCAGACTAAAGTGCCTGCTTAGGCAGAGCGCAGTGGCCATGGTTTGATTCCTGGTGTGCCATGCTGGACCGGCACCCGGGGCATGCTGACATAGGCAATTGAGACTGGTGTGGTGGTGTGTGCCTATAAACCCAGCACTTGGGAGGCTGAAAAACAGGAGGATCACTACGAGTCTGATCTGTGTACTTAGACCCTGTAGACTCTGTATGAAATAATTTTTTTTAAAAAAATCTTACTGTTAAAGAAAACATTTCTTAAAACTTAGCTTGTCTTCTTTTTCCCCTGCACACATTCTGGACTTGATGGCTAGTGAAGGATTATGGAGCTAGAATGCACTGAGACTATTTGGAGGGTGCTAAAAGGAAATGCCCTCTTTGTATTTGGCCTCATGCACTTCAGGAACCCCGCAGAGAATACTGCAAGTGTTCAGAATAGACATGGTACTCACTTCAGCCCAATGAGAACTACGTGGCTCGCAGTCATTGCCTCCTCCCTCCACCTCGTACACATCTTCCCAGTAACAATAAGGTTAGCAGCAGCCACACCACCACTTACAGAATCATGAACAATTAAGGAATAACAAGTAATATACATGATGGTGGCGTTTAAGTGAATAAGATTCTTAATGTTTTGGAACTTTTATAAATGCTAATTTTATAACACAGTGGGTTTCAATACACATATTTTGATCACACCCACCCACAATTACCAGCCCTTATGCCACCCTCTCTCTCCACCTTATTCCCTTCCTCTTTGTAATAATAGATTCCCTTTTACTTTCAGTCCATCTCTTTTTAGATTTACGACCGAGAACATGCAATATTTCTTTCTGAGGCTGGCTTAACGTGATGGTCTCTAGTTCTATCCAATTTCCTACAAATGAAAAGATTGTGTTCTTCCTTCTGGCTCAGTAATGCTTCATTGTGCATATGTGCCACATTTTCCTTATCCATTCAGCTAGAGCGTACCTAAGTTGGTTCCCTATCTTGGCTGTGTTGAACTGTGCCACAGCGGACGTGAGTGTGCAGTACGCTTTTAGCCTGCTGGCCTTCATTCCTTTGGGTATATAATAGTAGTGCAGCAGCTGCATCAAATGTAAGCTCTATTTTTTCATACTGTTTGCGGAACTTCCGCACTGATTTCCACAGTGGCTGTATGTACTAATTCATAGTCCAGCAGCAGAGCAAAAGGGTTTCTTTTACCTGCATCCTTGCTAGCATTGTTATATATATATATATATATATATATATATAGTCTATATATAGTCTATATATATATATAGTCTCTCTATATATATAGTCTCTATATATATATAGTCTCTATATATATATAGTCTAGATGTTGTTTTTTGAGTTCTTTCTATGCTATACTTTAGATTTTAATCCTCTGTTGAAAGAGTAGCTGGCAAAGATTTTCCTTTTGCCATAAATTGCTTTGTAAATTTTATACACTATGCAAAAACTTGACATTGCAAGAACGAAGTTAATTTAGGTTTGTTGAAAAGTTAAAACCTTTGAGAGGTAACAAAAAGAATACTTCCTACTTATTTAGGCTTTTAGTGCTAAGGGTCTTGTTTTTGTTTCTCAGCTTCTCATTTATACTTTACAAGGTGAAACTGGCTATGGCTAAGTGTTGACCACTTAATCTCACTTTTCTGAAGTGTCTCCTGGGTCTCAGGAAGCATTTAGAACTCCTCTGAATCCCAGATTTCTTATCAAAACATGTGACAATCTTGGCTAACCTCTGAAAGTTGACATAAAAATATTTTACCTCTGGTACCCATTCTAAAATGCCACTTCAACATAGAGGGCTACCACTGTTTGCAGGTAGCACAGGTCCTGAGAAGAATCTCCTGTCCCCTCTCCACTTTTTTTAATACTCCTGACTTTCCAGTGCCATAGGCCTGCCTTGGCTGTCCCCAGCTAGGCACTTCAGCACAATGGACCTCTCTCTTCCAAAGATCATCTTTCTGAGATGATCAGAAAGTATCTCTTTGGAAGCTGCTTCTTTGTCTGGCCTGTCACATGTAGATAGTATACCTCCTCACATGAGAGACACCTTTGTCACAGCTGCGAAGACCCAAGTGCATGTCCTAGCTCCTGAGGAAGCATAACTGTGGTGCACGCACTAGGAATGAGCTTGGTACATGACCCTTCAGCAGGACAGCATGGCAGATTGCTCTGGTCCTTTCTTCAGAACTAAAGAGTCTTAAGGAAGTGAATTAATTAGGAATCATTAGAAGCCAAGCTCTTTTCCAGACTGCTCAGCTTCCTTCTCAGAGACTTCTTGAATGCCCTCCTAAGGAAATAAAATCTGAAGATGAGTTTAGACTTTAAATCTCAGCTTCAATGAGGCAAAACCTGACCGCAGCATTCCTCTCACACCAGTGGTCCCTGGTGTAATTAACGCCACCCTGCGTGTTTAGGCAATTCTATTGTCACAGCGGCAGAGTGATGTACTCCTGCCACAGCCAGAGCGTGATGCAGGGAGCGGCTCCCCAGCTCCTGTGAAGCTTGTGCCTTCATCCGGTTGGAAGAATCTGCTCTGTGGCCTCTCCTGTGTGTATGCAGGGTGTTACTGTGCAGTTCCCACACCGAAACAGAAGTAGATTGTCGTGACACCTGCGTTCGCCTCCCTTCTACCATCAGGCATTTCCTTCCTTACCAGGTCAGGGTAGCTAGGACCCCAGCCCTAAAACATATTTCACTTCTCTGGGAAGTTTCATTTTTACTCAGCTATTGCAAACACGATCTTGCTGAACAGAGCTGAATTTTTAAGGATGGGTTTGTGGTGTGGATTCTGATGGCTTCACGTTAGTTCAAGTCTCTGAGGACCAGTGCCAATAAATGTGAAAGGGACAACAACAGATAGGCATACTTTTCCATTTCCACCAGGATGAAAAACTGCCATGAATTAAGTCTAACCTTAAATGTATAATCTGTCCTTGGGAAGAAAAAAAAAAAAAAAAAAAGAAGGATATAGCATCTTCAAGCTCTCGGCATCCCTTACAAGAAAAAATTGGTTCTAAGGGTCTCTGATCTTGTGTTTTAGTAAAATAGAACTGCACGGCTGACTGACAGTTCTGATCTAAAGCATTTACGTTTAAGTTTTGATCTCTCTGCTTTTGATTAAAACTAATGAGCTCATTTAATTCAAAATGGGAATCTCTGATAAGAGAAATAAGGTTGATGTGATTGGATTAGAGGGGCAAATTAAACTCTTAGAGCAGAAGTTTGTGCTTATATAGTGTATTAAAAAGCTGTTGGCGTATTATGGCGTGTTAGATGATGAGAAAAATTTCATAGTAATTCATATTTAATCAGAAGAAATGAAAGTACTAAATATAACATGGCTGTGCTTTTCCCTCGAGTGATAAAAAGCTGTACATTTAAAATGACATCAGATCCATGCTCTCTATAACAAAAAAAGAAAGAAAGAAGGAAAGAAAGAAAGAAAGAAAGAAAGAAAGAAAGAAAGAAAGGAAGGCACAAAAGGAGGGGACAGTTGTCAGTTGTTCCATCAATTCAGAATAAAAATGCTATAAATATAGGGAAATTTAATCTTATTAAGATAAGAATGATACAAAAAAAATCTCAGACCACCAATACCACAGTTGCTGTTATTAAAGTAGCTTTCACTACCCCTTTATGAGAGTATCAAGTTTTGTAAGAGAAATACAGGTTATTTACTGTTAAAAACATATGGATTATATTTCATAATTTAAAATTTAAGCTTGTTTGCCTGTTTTTCTCTATTTTGGCAGATATGTTCACATATACTTAATTCTTAAATCTCTTTATTATATGTATTTTTTTTACTTCCACCCCAGAGAGAATTACTGCTAGTCTTCTCTAAGGCTGCCCAAGAATTAAAAAAACAAGGCCTAAGGTTTTCTTGTCATTTTTTTTTTTTTACCTTTGAATAAGATATGTAAGAGTAAAAATTGATAGTTTCTTAGGCTTAAAACCCCAAATTAATTTATTTTCAGGAAGACCTAATTTCTAAAATACATTAGAAGCTTGTTCTCAAAGAAAATAGACTTATGCCACCCTTTGTCTTGTTCGCATAAAAGTGTTCTTAGATCAGCAAGATTGCAAAGTACTTTAGTTTCATAACTCTAAAATGCCTACTTCATCTAAAAACCTATAAAAGGAAAAAGGAACTATTTTAAGAGAGGAAATTTGTTTCTCATATCACAAGGAAATAAGTGGAGAAAAATTGTATGTTTCCTATTTGGGGAGGGCTGGGGCAAGATGCCACTGGGACAAGAAGAGGCCGACAATATTTTCCATTGCTTTCCATCTGTGCATACTGTCCTCATCTCTCTGTCTGGAGGCTGGGCTGGGAATATCGCTCCATGGTACAGTGCCTTCCTGGCAAGCACAAGATCCTGAGCTTGATTCCTAATACCCACCAAAAAACGTATCCTCTATCTGAAAGCAACTGAGAAGACCTCATCCATTTTGTTTCCCTCAGTGAACAAAAACCAGTTCAAAATGTTGGGGACATTGCTCAGGACAGGGCTATCCAGCCTCAGGATTTTGTGGTTCCTGGAACTCCCCAGGAAGAACATCATAGTAGGGATTTGTAGGGAGAACAAAGAGAAGTTCTCTACCCTTCATCAGAGGCATGTGTCTGCCTATACCTTTTTTGTGACATAAATCTATGGGGACCTCCTTTGGCCAACAATCTTGTGAGACAGACTAGCCAAGCCTCAAAGTGAATTTCAATTATTTACTTACTGTTAGACTCTACTTAGCGTGCAGCTGCTGAAAGTTAAGAGACCTGAAAAACTCTTAACAACTGGAAAGAAGTTATTTTAGATATATTAATTTTTCTTTGTATTTTCTGCAAAGTAAACATTTTCTAGATGAAGTAGATTGATTACTATGTGCTTAGCACCCCTCTGTCATTTATCTTTAGTGAACCCGAGGATGGCACCTGAGTGGTAGCTATGAGCTGTGTGGAGACTGAAATCACATGTGCATGTATTTTTGTATTTCTCAGTGGAGTCAACCAGCCCCAGTCTGCTAAACACTGACAACACGCTTGAGCGTTCCTTTTTCATCCGAATGAAATCTACTCTGACCAAACGAGGCGTGCACATCAAATCATCAGGATATAAGGTAAGCCGCGTTCTTGGAGTGGAGATATTTCTGTCTCAGCCAATCCCAGGTAATTTGCATTGAGTTTTCCAGCTGCTTGGGGTCCATATAATTAACGCATGTGACCTTGAGCAGCCCATAAGGTTGTGTTCATCTTCTTGTCTCAAGGTAAGCTGCTTTCTGACTCCTCATCACTTTAGACCTTGCAGGCTTTCTAATGCCCCGAGGTTATGTCTTTTCTTAAAACACTGGTTAATAATACACTGAGTACTTTAGCACCTGCTGGAAATGCACTTTGACTGAAAAAGTGAGCAAAATTCACATCAGTCCTTAAGGTAAGTATTATAAAGCTGTTACTTGCAAGAGCTCCACTTTCTGTCTTCCCCTTCCAAATTCCCCCCTTTCTTCTTGCAGAACAATTCTCCAATCTAACAAAATTGTTGCTGTCTAGACTTGTATGTGTAGATAAGAAAATCATATTGGATTTTAGAAACCTTAATTTTGAAATTAAAATTATTACACATTCAGTCACACTTTGGTATATATGGAATATTCAACATGCAAAGTATATGCTCTTATGAACAAAGACAAAAATCCAGAGCTATATTACTATTATTTTTCAGGGTAAAGGTACAAAATTTTTCTAATCCCTAGAAATTCCAACACTTTCTATAGCAACAGAAAATAAGACCTAGGAGATTTATGAATGCCTTTGGTGACCTGAGCCTTATCAATTTTAGAGCACACTAACCGATTTCTTAAACAATGCATACTGCATGTAGAAAGGCAAACAGGAACAGAATGAACTGGCCATGTAGCCAGAAGAACCTCTCCCAATTTTAGATTTTAGAACTTGGGGTAACTGTTCTTTAAGATGACCGCAGCATCATCAGGGGATCACTGAGCCTTAAAACATTTCTGTAAGACATCAAGAGACTCGCAGCTGTGTAAAGTCAGAGGAGGGCACCTTCTCTGACATTAATTCTTCAGACAAAAAAAAAAGAAGGGAGGTGGGGAGGCAGACCCTTCCAAGGACGACCTTTAGCGCAGCTGTCCTACAGACTGAAAGGCATGTGGTGCATAACCTTGACCTTTTCCAGTCGTAAAGCTGTGAAGAGAAGGTGAGTGGGCAGCTCTGCCTGCAGTGGCTTCACCTTTTTGCGTCTTGTAGCAAAGATTCAAAGTCCTGTAACGTGGGGAAAGAAAAGCCTTTTTGCCTAAGACCTTAAGACCACATTTTATTTCCCTACCTTGCTGAACACTATGCATTTGCCGGTTATTAACTGGATAGCATTAGCAAGTTTGGGATTTTGTAAAAGACTACAGATGTCAAGAGTATTGGTATTGCAATGCCAGAAAGAGGCATTCTTTACATTCCAGGCATTCTTTACATTCTTTACATTAGGAGCCTTGAGGTTTCCTTTCAATTCACTTTTCTGTCTCAGCATCTTTCTTCACCTTCTCTGGCTTTTACTGACTTACAGGGGCATATTCCTGGTGTAAGAGGTGACATATGGTTTGAAAAAGCAGTTGTTAGCATAACTCAGTGTCATCATTAGATAATTTAATTTTTATTCTTTCATTTACTACAAACTAGGGGTTACAAAGCTTTGCAGACCTTCGGATCTGCAAATAAAGTGCATGTATAGGTTAAAAAAAAATAGAGAAAAAGAGTTTGTTTAGGCAAATAAACAAGTTATCTTGTTTGTTTGATTTGCTACACAGACACTTCAGTAAAGCTATTTGTACTGCCCCACCTTAAATTATGCAAATGGATATCTTCTACCAATAAATCTTTCATTCATTAAAAAAATTACTAAGTTTCTACTATGGAATTTCTTTCATGTCCTGAAAACCCAGAAATGAACAATAAAAGGTGCTTTCATAGTGCTTACATTCTAGCAGCAGGAGATAGACTACAACAAGTAAACAAAGAAGGTAATTTCAGAGAGTACCAAATATTAAATAACAACAAGTTAGATAAAGTAGCCCTATGGTATTGTGGGCTTGATATCATTTATATATTTTAGCCTTCACAGTAATCTTACAGGAAAATGTTCTTACTGTTTTCATTTTATAAATAATGAAACTAAGGCTGAGAGTTTCATTAGCATACACAGTCCCATATGCTAAATTAGCAGAACTTGAACGTGGGCATCTGGCTCCGTACCCCATGTAGTTAGCTACTAGGGAAACAGTACTATTCAGAATGAAGTGATAGGAGGGAGTGTCTTGGGAGCTGCGGAGAGCACTTAAGAGAGGAGGATCACAGAATCCTGATCCTGTGAAGAGGTGGCATCACTTTTGAGTGGTGAATGAAAAAAAACGAATACATGAAATAAATAGAAAGAAAATGTTTCTGAAGAAACTTGAGTTTAAGATTAAAGAACCTTGCTGCAAGGGGGTTCTTTGAAAAACAAAATATTTTAAAGTGAAACCTTGAACAAACAGGATCGGAAAAAGTTTAAAAGCCATACTAGGCCCATCAGACAATGCCATATGATGAGCCCACACTCCCGACAAGCCCTGTCAGTAAGTCTTTCTCAAAATGCTATGAAAGTCTACCCATTGCTTTTTTCCCTGCACCGGAACTACTGCCTCCAAGAGGTGATTCATCTGCTGTCCGATCGTAAGATGAATCATCTAACAGACCCAGCCATTCCCCTTCTCTTCCTCTGTGGTGAGCATCTCTCATTAATTAACCTTGTCTGGAAGTTGGTAAAAAGCTGATGGGAACCCTTGACGTTACACAGCTGAAAAACATCCCTGTTTATCTGTTCATTCTAAGTACATAAATCCAGCAGCTTATAAAACATTCCAATAAAACTGATAATCACCCCACCAGCACACAGCAAACACAAATAAAAAGAAACAGCAATGATAATTTCTCTGCACTCTCAATATTCCCTTTAACTACCACTGTATGCATCTGTCCTTGCTCCTACTTACAGACCCAAGGTGTTAAGCTTTGTTTTGTGGAAGTCACTATATTTTTCGCCATTTTTTTCTGTGACCTTGGTCCATAGACTTTCCTTACTTCCTCCCCCTCTGTTGTTGTCCTCATAGACAGTAATCACAGACACAAAAGTACCACTAATTCAATACTGACAGGCACTATGCCAAATACTTTATAATAATGCATCTCATTAGTATTTAAAAATCTCTCTGCATTCTACTATCATGCCCATATTGCAGACAGAAAAATTGAGACTTTGATAGATGAAATCCTTATAGCTGCTAAGTAAGTACTGAGAAGCCAAACGGGAATCTAGGCAGTGACACTGCCCAGGTTGCTCTTTTAGTGCCTCTGCTTCACTGTTTGTCATTAAAGCTCAAGGAAAGAGAGCCAGCCTAATAGTTCAGCAGATTAAAGGACCTGCAAGCAGGCACAGGGGCCAGGGGTTCCATCTCCAGGCCTGCCTCGAGGCCCTGCCCCAGGGCCACACTGAGACAGCAATTGAGACTGGGCATGGTGGCACAAGCCTGTAATCCCAGCTCTTGGAAGACTGTAAACAGGTGGATCACAAGTCCAATCTAGTAGTGAGACCCTGACTATCCTGTAGACCCTTCCCTAAAATAAAATTAAAAAATAAATAAAAATTAAAAATTAAGGAAATGCTCAAAATTAGATGGACCTCAACATATGAAACATTAAATTTCTCAAATAAATTGTTGTCTCAGCCTTTAATGTGCAGCTCACTGTGTCCCACTGCAAGAATGTACCAATGCTTGGTGATTTCAGTGTCCCTGATGAGTTATGGAGATTCCTCTGCCTTTCTGAGATTCTCCTGTCTATTCATGTACAGGTTGAAAATTCTTAATCCAAAACTCCAAGATACTCCAAAGTCTGAAACTTCCTGCCTTAACACAAGTAGAAAATTCCCCACCTGCCTCATGTGACAGGTCATAGTAAAACACACAGAGACACTAAAAATATTGCATCAAACTTAGTTCCTATTATACATAGTATATATCAAACATAAATAAATTTCACATTTGAACTTGAGTTCCATCTCCAAGATGTTTCACTATATATGTACAGATATTACAATATCTGAAAAATACATAATCTGAACAACCACTTCAGATAAGAAATGTATCAGTGTTTACTCCATAACCAAGAATTGAAGACAGAGTACTGATCTCCATCTCCACCAAGCAGAGAGTGTAATAAAAATTGTTGTGGCTTAGTTTGCCACACACCCATCCTTAGGAAAGTTCCCCTCTCTAATAGTTTCTCACCTATAAGCTGACTTTCAGTTGTTTCTGTCTTCACTTACTTTGAAATCCTCAGTAGTGTGTTATCTGGTTCCACCACTTCTTGTGCTGTAAGGGCTTCCCTGTTGTTTAGGTCTCATTGTTGGTCACATATCTTTGCATAACACAACTCTCATTTAAATTGCCTTGCACTAGTATTCTACCTTCTTGATTAGCTCTATGTCTGGGAGAACTTCCTAGGTATAGCATGTGGGGTAAAAGGAGATATGTAATCAGGGAAATTATAGCAGTAAAGACTAATTGAGGTGACTCCTTGGTTCCTGCCTTTGGAGGATAGTTTGCCTTGACGTGGGACTTTCCATTTTCTAATCTACTCTTAAGTGCCCACCAGCACTGTTGTGGTTTGTAGAGTAAGCACTGCCCCCCTACATTGTAATGTCTTAACTGACATGAGGTAGAAAAAGTCTAGACTAGGAAACAACAAAGAAAGAAATCTCTGTCACATTTTATGTGATACTGAGAATGTTTCTGAACTCTTCTGAGGTGTATCAGTGAATACAAGGAGTTATCCTTATGACATAAGCTAACATCACTAAACAAGGATGTCAGGAAACTCAGGATTATTAAAAGGAAAAATCCCTCATCTGGGATGAGTTTAGATTTTCTAGTAGCTAAGTGTTCAACTAAATGACTTCTGAAATCCTATCTAATCTCCATATGATATAAAGAACCATTAAAAAAAAGAAAATATGGAAGTTAGTAAATTCACTGATTTAATTAGGATTTCTGACAAACCTCATTCTGAAGAATACCTATAGCCAAACATGAAGAACAAAATCAATCAATTAGAGGCGGTGAGTAACTAGGGAAAATTCTCTTGCCTTATCTAAACACAAACAGTTGTCCTTTAAATTAGAAATTTCTGTTGTTTACTTTTAAATTTTTATACTGGTACCTGATCTGGGAAGTGAGCTACAACAAAATTTTAAAAGTAATTTGTTTCATTTTGGATGTCAGAGACTGCTTTAAAAAGATTTGATAAAATCGATAGATTTCTCCTAAAGTAAATGTGTTTTGCAGCTGTAGGTTCTTAAATCCTTGATGTTTATCCACTGATCTCAAGTTACAAAATCTTATTTAATATGATTATATCTTCAGTATTTTAAGTACTTAGCATATCTTACAGAACATATTTCACCAATATTCCAGTCATTCTTTCCTACCTCATTTTTTCTCCCATTTATTCATAAAGTATTAATATAGAGGTTCTTTGACAAAGTACATCAACTCCTAAAGAGCAGAACAAAACTCAGATTTACATTCTGATCTCTTTTTGCAGATAGGAGCCATCTTCTAAAAATTACTTCTCAGAAAATACTTTTTAGAAACATTAGAGAATATTCTAGAAATTTTAAAGTAATACTTTAAATTATATCATATTCAGGACAGTTATTTTCAGTAGTACCTATTCCTTCCTTTCTCTTCATTTAGATGTACATTACTAGAATTTTCAGTGTCAAAATGGAAAGTTTTGCATATGCAAATTTGGTCTTGATTGAAAGTATATATAGCAAGTCTCAAGATGATAGCAGAATAGCAGGAAATTATTACTGTTTTGATCACTTGGACTTTTAGTTCTTGGTTTTATTCTTCAATAACGTTCACAATATCAAAATATCCACCTTGGCCCCTTGTTCATTAGCCACATTAATTTGCTGCCAAAATGTGCCGGCATCTGCTTTCATTCCTCCAGTTTAATGCCTTGTTACAAACTCATTGGGAGAAATTTCCAAAGTGTCTTTCAGATTTTACTCCTACATTCTGTCCTGTATGAGACAACCTCAAATTTCTTCCCCAAACCTCAGCAATTATTTACTCTTCTGCAGCTGCATTATGGGTGGTTCACAAGGCTAGCACACTGTAGGATCTGACCCTAGCTTACCACTCTGTCACCACCTGCACCATTCCTTCCTAGAGACCTGCCTCCCCACGTGCTAGCTATCTCATGCCAATCGTCTTTCTAAAATAGGTTAGCATGGCACCCCTGCTACAGTTGGAACCGTGCTGTTTTCCTCTCCTACAGGGCCTTTCTGTCACTCTAAAATGTCTTTGGTTTGCCATACGGAAAATTCTTACCCAGCATAGCACCATACAAATGTCACATTTTATTTTCTCAAATACATGTAAATCAAATATCCCCTCTCCTCTGTATGAAAATATTATTTTAGTTGTTACTTATACTCTCTGTGCCTCTTTTCTCATCTGTAAAGTGAATCTATTTATATCATATAATCCTAAGACTTTTCCTACATAAATATAATACAAGCCCTGCCAAGCATCTTCTGTATTTTATGAAGTAATTTCACATAATTTCAGATAAACATCATAATAATTATCTTAGCCAATTATCTCTATTTTTCCAGTTCAGAAGGTAAATAAAACTGATGCATAGAGTATAAATTGACTGATCTAAAGTTGTATAAGTAATCAATGGCAAGACTGAACCATCCAGATCTTCTGATCTCTAATACCACACTCTTCCCAATGCACTGTGTTGGTTGCTGGCTGCTTTCTTACTCTTTCTTTGCTCCCTCAGTATCTATCACAGTATGCTGGATATGCTTGTTACTGAAGAGATGTGGGTTGAAATAAAATGTATGCTCTCTTTTTCTGAGATACAAATGAAAAAATGTTGGCAGTGTATGTTCTATGGTGTACCCATAGCCCTCTTGCTAGCTGAAATCAGTGTCTTTTTGATGTGACTATTTGAACAGTTGTGAATCTGAATAACCATATACTATGATATGAGTTCTGTCTCTCCACCTCGACTTTAAAGGCATTGTGAAACTTCATGGATGACTAATGAAACCCCAAGTACACTGTATCCACAGTGTTCCCTCTGGTCATCAATTGAGAATTCCTTTCAAAAAAGAAGTGAGTCATATTAGCATTACATATTGATTCCAAGATCGTATCAGTTTCTTTCTAATTAAGGCAAACTTTGATAATTTTTTTCCTGTAGATTAACATTTTGGAGGCTCTTGAAAATTCTAATATTATTTGCCAGTATCTTGCCTTATGGGACAATTCCATAATTTCTCAGAGATTTAGCAATGGCTAAGAATATGTGAAGAGTTGTCATTAGAAGCTAGCTCTTTCCTTTTCCAAGTGAGTACCTATACACAGCAAATTTAAGTGCCAAGAGAAAAGAAGTGTATCAGTGCTCCCCTGCTCAATACAGTGTAAGGAACAAGGTTAATGACCTTCCTCTGGAGATTTCTAAGACCCCACAAGATGAATTCAATTAAAAGTTGCTCATACTAGATGCCATCTAGATATTTCTTCCAACCTGAGATGCATGGATATACCAGGTGTCTGGACATATCAGTGCTTCTCCTGAAGCTTTTGCTTCAGCTTTGTGTTGCCTTAAAATGATGAGTACAGTATTCCAAGACATGCAAAATGTAACTGTCTTGTCAAATCAATAGATGAATTTTCAGAGAGACCAAAAATTCTGTCAACTCATTCAGGCTTTCAAAGGCTATGCATTTATTGCCTTTCAATCAACCCAGACACCCAGAATAAATTGAAGGCAAAAAGATTTCCAGGATAGAATTTACAGGCTGAGGTTATCCTGATAAAAAATGCAAATAGAGGAGAGAACCAATAAAATCAATTTTTTTAAATCCTATTATCTCGTTTTAGTCTCTACTCACCTCTGCACAATTGTCCATTACAACCTAGTTTCCAGTGTCATTTTAAATACAGCTGATTCTGATCTTAAAGAATTTATTTCCCATTACTGAGGCATGACAGTAGTTCCATCTTGGGATATGCCATTTCTGCCGGGACTAATCAGCTAGCTATTTTTCCAACTAGATGGCATAATCACTAGTCATTCTCTGAAGTGTCTGTAAATTCTATGTCAATGACTCCAACACAAGTGTGTTGCTCACTTACAGGTGCTTCATTTTCCATTATACAGATTACAGGAAGAAAGTAGGAGAGGTAGCATCATTCCTTCCGACTAATGCTGTATCTTCTGGGGGTTGGTTCCCTGAGCATCCACTACCTAAAAATAAGAGTGATAGCCGCTTTGAAAATTACATCACTGTCACAGGAAGTAATGACTGTATATAACATCTTTAATGCCCTTCAAAAAGTTAATGGTTCTATAAATATATTCTCAGTATGATATATTTATTTATATAATTATCCTTCTAATAATGTGTTGATCCATTAAAATTAGTTTAAAAAATGACTTAGGAGCTAAAAGTAGACAAATAAGCTCAGTTCATCATTCACTCCAGATCTGATAGTCTTACATGTTGAAATGCCCAAACAATAGCATCAATACCCCACAATGTCTGGTTTCCTCCAGTTCTCTAAAGTAGCAGTTACTTAGCTCTAAAGCTTTTACAGGCTT
>PVJA010030971.1:0-25239 GCA_004027025.1 Myocastor coypus | reverse complement strand
ATGTATTCCAAACATAATTTTAGCATTACATTGTGCTATAATCAATATGCTGAACCTTTTGAAGGTTCTTGAGACCAATGTCTGATTCATCCTGTGTACATAAGTGTATGGTTTTGCTATTGATGTTCTCTGCTTTGTCTGCTTCCAGTCACTTCGTTGTTTAATCCATAACACATTCAGCTGTGTTATGCCCTTGGAGAGTTTTTCCAAAGCAATCTAGTTTGCTGTTTCTGAATGTGGCATTATTCCATGTCAACTCCAATTTATCTTATATATTGCTGTACTTTTGTGTATAGCTATATGTAGAAAGTTGTTTCTTGTAATAATGCTATACAAAATAATTATTAAATTTAATGAATTCCAGTCAAAGTAATGAATTCCAGTCAAAGTAATGAATTTAATAATTCACTTTGCACTAATCACAGAAAACATGTATTCATTTTTTACATTAATTTTTAATGTAGGAGTTTATACAAGGAACAGAAACTTCCGATTATATAAGTCATCAAAAATAGGAAAGTGTGTGGCTCTGGAGGTTGCTGAAGATAACACATTTTTTCCTAAACAGTCAAAACATATTTCTGAAGACAACCAGTATTTCCTTTCTGCCTTGGTCACCAATGTCAGGTATGTAGTATCAGAATTAAGCCACTGTATATTTGTGAATATTAATTAAACAGTGAATGGCATCCTATGTTATGAAAATGTGAATTATGTAAAGTCAGTTGACAGAAAAAGTTCTTGAAATTCTTTTCATTATTAATTTAAAATGGTATTTTTTACCACTTAGTTTTTTTCTCTTTATATTCTTTTATGATTTTGTGTCTTGTTCAGTTTTCATAAGTTTTTTTTAATGATTCACTTTTATGAAGAATATAATACTAGTTGTATTGCATTTGAAAATATAATTGCTATTGATACTCATTTTCTCTTCATACATATTTATGATCTATATCACTCCTTTATTCAGAGCATGTCTGGCATGGTCAAAACCCTGGCTTCCATCCCTACCACTGCCCTACTTCTCCAAGACTTCTGGAGATCATTACTCATATGCCACCTGGTTTTGCTCTTTAACATTCTCTGAAGTATTTACCAAGTCAATAATTTTCTAACACTTAATTGTAAATAAAACGTAACAAAGCCTCTATAAATTTCCCTCATAATGACATACTTTAGCTTACTGTTAGATCTAATGTTGACATTTAGGTTCCTACGTTTGGTCACTTTTTGAGAAGTATGAAAGTCATCTTTATTCATTCTTTTTTCTAGGCTTACAATTTTGTCAGTGTAAAGGCAGTGGTTAACAATCAAACTAAATCATCTTTAACTTGCTATGCTTCTTTTCCCTTTGTTTTTCCTAAATATTATTTTAAAGGAAAAGATCCAGAGAAAGTAATTTTAGTAATATTTAAAATACATTTCTCTATATGAGATTTATCCAATTAGCAGCCGTTGTACAGAAGAATGGAAAGATTTTTTTTGTCATGTATCTTTAAGCTCTATATTATTTGTGTTCCTTTAATAACAACTCTCAGAAATAAGGACAAAATTTTAGTTTTCTTTTAAAGTGGAAATAACATAACACCTTATTTATTGAGAGGGTAAAGTTAAAAACTACATTTCTATAAAACATTCAAACAGTGCCTAGCACTGGTATCTCCAGAGAAGTATTATTTGGTAGTAGTGGCAGTGTATGCATTTTTTTTTTTTTTTAGAATTTTTTATTTTTTACTTTTTTTTTTTTTTTTTCTTGTTTCAGAACTTTTGTTCGTTTATTTATTTATTTTTTATGGCCAGCTCAGCCTGCCTAGAGGGCAGGGCTGGCGCAGCATGTGGTGCCGGGGATTGAACTGCGGTCCCTGCAGCTGCCTAAGCTTTCCTAAGTAGGTGCTTTAGACCACTGAGCCATCCTGCCCGGCCCCAGTGTATGCAGTTTTGGAAGTGGTATAACAATATAAAAGTTCAATAAACTTGCTACAGTTTCAATGTTGGTATTATAGAAAACATTTTTGTTTTGAATAACATTGTGTTTTGTATATATAATATAGTTCTAGGTATGTTATTTCCAGGAATAAAGGCTAAATTGGTTATAGTTATTAATATGCTATCTCTTTTAATTTGTTTTTCTGTACTTGTGATTAAACCCAGGTCCTTTGTATCAAGCTACATCTCCAGACATTAAAAAAATATTCTTAAATTTAGAGACAGAATCTCTCAGTAAGATCTTCCTGTGTCAGCCTCCCAGAATGCTGGGATTAGAGGCATATACCATACCAGGCCTGGCTTCTTTCAGTTAATTTTAACCATATTATCCCCTTGTTATCCTCCTTTTCCTCTTCATTTCTTCCTATTCACACTTTTTAAAATAATTACAACAAAAATTTCAAAGAGTGTGTGTGTGGGGAATAGAGTTAAATTGTTAATGTTGTTGTTCTGGAATCCTGAGAGTCCCTCTAAATGATCATCAATCTATTTTTATTCATTTTTAAAAATTTTTTATTTTATTAAAAAAAACATGTATTTTATTTTATTTATTTACTTTTTCCTTGTTTCAGAACTTTTTTTATTTTTTTATTTTTATTTTTATGGCGGCTCAGCCTACCCTGAGGGCTGGCGCAGCATGTGGTGCCAGGGATAAAATGCGGTCCCTGCAGCCGCTCAAGCTTTCCTAAGCAGGTGCTTTAGACCACTGAGCCATCCTGCCGGGCCCCCTTTATTTTTTATTTTTTTAGTTTTTAAGATAAAATTTCACCTTGTAGTGCAAGCTAGCCTTGAACTCACTGTGTAACACAGGCTGGCCTTAAATTTACAGTGATCCCCCTGCCTCAGTCTCCCTAATGGTGGAGTTGTAGGCCTCTGCCACTCTACTGGATTACCAATCTATTCAATTGGCAAATCATAGTTTTGTTTTTTTTTTTGACACAGATTATTATATAATCCAAACTGGATCCAAATTGGATATGAACTTAACAATCCTCCTCATAAGTCCTAGAGTTACAGATGTCCATTATCAAACCTATTTGTCTTTTTGTTTTGTTTTGTTTTAATTTATTGGATACAGGTTCTCACTGGACAGTTCAGATTCCAAGTGATTTTCCTGTCTCAGCCTCCCTAGTTGGGATTACAGGAGTGTGCCACTGTGCCTGATTTCTGGGCCAGCACTATGTGCCAGAAATGGCATGGCATGTGGTACCAGAGATTGAACTCTGGGTCTTGTGCTTGCCAGACAGGCACTTAGACTGCTGAGCTATCTCCTCAGCCCTATGATCATCATCATCATCATCATCATCATTTTTTCCTCCTGTTCCCCCTCCTCCCCTCCTCCTTCGATCAGTGACTCTATGGGAACCCATGGCCAAAAAGTGGAATTACTTGGAATTAACTTCCTCTCTAGAGTCACACTACTTTTTTTTTTTTTTTGCAGGACCAGGGTTTGATTGAACTCACAACCTTGCACTTGCCAGGCTGGCACTTGTGCCATGGAGCTACCTCCCCAGCCCCACACTACTTTAATTCTAATGTCACCTAGTATTTTTATATATTTACCTCTTCAGATTCTCAGATTCTTTACGGATTCTTACATGTGACACATCTGTGGATAAACAGAAGCGAACTGAACATGTTAACAGTACTAGCAGTTCAGGTAATTTTAAGAAAATAATTTCCTATCAAAGTTTAAGAATATAAACTCAATTTTGCCTTGAAAATCTTAAATTTTAAGTATTCATATTGTGGCTCATTTGAAACTTACTAGGTTTCTACCAAATATATAAACAAAATGTTAGGAAAATACTGTTTGCTAATTTTTATTTTATACAATTTAAATCAAAAGTAATATATATTGTTCGTATAAACACATATCAAAATAAAAAGTACATGTTCTTTTTACACTTATTTTCATGAAGAGAGGTAGCCACTATATAGTTTCTTAATTATCCTAGCCAAGTTTTTCCTTCATTTCCATTAGAGAGCCAAAGAGCTCATTCTTTTGATGGTTGCAGTGTTGTATAGTATGACTTTATCGTAATTTGTTTACTCCGTAGTAAAGAATATGGAGGGGTTTTCTAAGATTTGTTACATAAACTCCTCAGTATGTTTTTGGTTCACATATTTTTTTTTTGCGGGACATGGGTTCAAACTCACAACCTTGCACTTGCCAGGCAGGCACTTGTGCCACAAGCTATCTTTCTGGCCCCCTGATTCACACATTTTGGGATATCACTTACATACTATGAAAATACCCTATATTCATTACTCACTAAATGTAGATTTGTAAGATCTGTATAATGTGGAAAAGAAAAAGTAGGCTCTAAAAATGTGCATATAGTATCTCATAAGCCTACCAAAAATAATGACATTCACTTACATATTTTTAGTTATTTAACATATATTACCAGGCAAGTAAAACAGACCTCCTTTTAAGAGAACTAGATTTTTTTCTGTCTTTACAAGTTTTTTTTTTTTGGACTCCTCATGACCAGAGTGGACTTATCTAAGGTTGAAGCTCTGCCAAGTCTGTGTGCCCAGAAGCAGACCACTAAGGCTGTAGTACAAGAGCTAGCTCAGCTCACAGCAGTTCAGGAACTCCCTGGTAGAAAAGCAGGCTCTGCAGCCCCAGGATCTGGATGGCTGCTTCTCCATTTGTCAGAGTAAGGAAAGCACTTAAAATGATCTCAATCTCAGAGACATTTAATAAAAATTACTCAGTGTATGGCCTAATTCAGATTGGAATTTTACCTGCTTTCTTACTGAGTGGCAGGAATTCTGGACTTTTGACTAAAAGACAAATTTTGGGGGCTGGGGAGACAGCTCAGTAGAATAAGCTTGCCTGGCAAGTGCAAGGGCCTGAGTTCAATCCCCGGCTCTGCAGGAAAAGAAAAATTGCAAAAGAGTAAAGAAGGGGGAAACCAAGGAATTACAAAAGCCTTAACTGTGCAATTGTCAATTCTGTAAAATTTTAACTTTTAATCTTTTTGCTAATTCTGTCTATAAATAATTCTTTGTTGCAGTGGAAACCATTAAAGGCTTTCAGTGTTCACCCTATCCTGAAGTTGATCGTTTTGTTCTTTCTTTGGTGACCACAAATGACATTAAAGGAGGTAAATCTCATCTCACTCTTTTATTTTTTTAGGTTGTTTTGTGCAGGATCTCACTATGCAGCTCGAACTTGTAGTGATTCTCCTATTTTTTGCCTCCCTAGTGCTGGGATCACAGGCATGCTCCACCACACCCAGACTGTATCTCCAGCTCAGCCATGCCCTGGGGTGGGGCCAGTGAGGCATACTATGGGCCCTAATCTTATTCATTGTTAATTTATATGGTAGAATAGTACTGTTAGAAACAATTTTTGCATTTTAGGAATTCGGCGTTGGAACTACTTTTTCCCAGAAGAACTACTGGTTTATGATATTTGTAAATATCGCTGGTGTCAAAACATTGGGAGAGCGCACAAGAGTAATAATATCATGTAAGTAATATTGTTTATCCTTCAGTTGTTTGTACTTTACCAATATTATATTTTATTTTATTATTTTTTTAAAGAATTTCTTAATTTAATTTTTAAATTTTTTTTCTTGTTTCAGAAACTTTTGTTTATTTATTTTTATGGCCGGCTCAGCCTGCCCTGAGGGCAGGGCTGGCACAGCATGTGGTGCCGGGGATTGAACTGCGGTCCCAGCAGCCGCCTAAGCTTTCCTAAGCAGGCAGGCGCTTTAGACCACTGAGCCATCCTGCCGGGCCCCCCAATATTATATTTTAAATGTTGAAAACTTTTTAAGAAAACTGTGAGCCGGGTGTGGTGGCGCACACCTGTAATCCCAGCACTTGGGAGGCTGAGGCAGGAGGATCGGTGCGAGTTCGAGACCAGCCTGGGCTACGAAAGTGAGCTCAAGGCCAGCCTGAGCTGCATAGCAAGACCCTTTCTCAAAAAGACAAAAAAAAAAAAAAAAAAAAAAAAACTGTGGACTGGCCAAATAGCTCAGTGGACTATAGCTCCTGCTTCAGCAGAGTGCAGCAGGCCTGGGTTCTATCCCTGGTGTGCCTTGCTGGCTTGGCCCTTGGGGTAGGCTGAGACAGGGATTGAAACTGGGCATGGTAGCACAAGCCTGTAATCCCAGTGCTTGGGAGGCTGAAAACAGCAGAACCACTATGAGTCCAGTCTACATAGTGAGACCCTGTAGATCCTGCAGACACTGTACCAAATAAGAAAGGAAAGGAAAGGAAAAGGAAAAGGAAAGGAAAAGAAAAGAGAATTAAGAAAAATTTTTAGAATAAGTTGTAAGTTTATATTTTAGTAAATGTTTTCTAATACTTAATTTGATTTTAGTTATTATAGGGGCTTATACCACTTAACACCTGTATCTCTTTATATAATCTTGAGAAATGAAGGCAAACGAGGAGCCTGTGTCTTAGTTACTTTTTACTCATTGCTGGGACAAATATCCGACACTCAAAATGAAGGAAGGAAAGGTTTATTAGCTCACAGTTTCTGGAGGTTTCAGTCCATATTCAGCTGGCCCAAGGTTGAGTAGAGCAGGACAGAGAGCATCCAGTTCATGGCCGCCGAAGAGCAACAAAATGGTGACAGGCAGCCAACCAAACAGGGCAGCAGAGAGCAACAGCTCTAGTCTGTCTCTCTGTCTCTCTTTATATTCCAATCAGGCTGTCTGCTTTAGGATATCCACCCTAGACCACACCCATAGTCCCAGCCCTACTCAGACCAATAATCCCATCAGTATTAAAACACATAATCCCAGGGATCATGGATCAAGTCTCAATCTTGGGGGGACAACTAGACATAAACCATAACAGCCTGAAACAAAGCCAGCTCAGGTAGGTGAATACTGATGGGAAGGCCTACCTATGTGCCTCATCTTTTCTCTGGCCACTGGTCCCTGGGGCTGCTACACCTGATGGCTTCACTGAAATTGGGTAGGTCTGAGCAAGAAGGAAACTCATAGGTTAGGAGTAAGGTGATGCTAACTTGTTGAAGACAAAACATGATCTAGAAAGGAACTGGCATTTATTGTATGCCTGCTTTATATACAAGACCCTGTTTTAGAAATTTTTCTATCTGGTAAAGGAGAGGAAGTAAAGCTAATGTAAAGCCAAAATTAAAATTTTAAATGAGAATGTGATTACAGTAAGAGTAAAAAGTGTATTAGTTAGCAGTTATGAGAAACTTTGTTATGGTACAACCACACCTAGGCAGAATATATGCTAGACATTATGAAATGATTTTTCTGGAAAGCTAGGAAACATCTTACTGTTCTCTCTTTGCTGGGACAAATATCCCATGCCCAAAATGAAGGAAGGAAAGGTTTATTCAGATCACAGTAACTGGAGGTTTCAGTCCATATTCTGCTGGCTCCAAGGCTCCAAGGAACAGGGCAGAGAGCATCCAGGTCATGGCAGCGGGAAAACAAATGGTGACAAAAGGAAATCGACCAGGGCAACAGAAAGCAACAGAGAGGGAGTCTGTTTCTTTGTCTTTCTTATATTACATGCAGGCTGTACCTCAGGATGTCAGCCTCAGACCACACCCATAATCCCAGCAGTAAAGAGACACATAATCCCAGTGGGTCATGAGTTAGTTTCAAACTCTAGAAATCCCTGCCTTATGACTGCATAAGGCTTTGGGGAACAACTAGACACAAACCATAACACATTAGGTAGGATAATGCAGGGTTGTTCTCAACACACTTAAATTCCATTTAAAAAAGATGAAAACTGTATGCTCAGTACATACAATAGCAGCAGCAGCAGTGAGAAACCCACAATCTAAATAACTCACATTATCATTTAGGTTTGTTTTTAGCTTTTTTTCAATGCATATGTACTTGCATACCTACTTTCCAAAACATCATTATTGTACAATAATCATACCAAGGGGCCCGGTGGGATGGCTCAGTGGTCTAAAGTGCCTGCTTGGGAAAGTTTGGGCAGCTTCAGGGACCGCACCACATGCTGCGCCAGCCCTGCCCTCGGGGCAGGCTGAGCCGGCCATAAAAATGTGTGAATAAACAAAGATTCTGAAACAAGAAAATAAATAAATAAATAAAATTTAAAAATTCTTAAAAAAATAATAATCATACCAAGTTTTCTAATATTCTGCCTTTTAATGTTGAAATGTATAATACATGAAAAATACATAAGTAACATGTAGAAAACGTTATACATTCTAAAGACAAAAATGACAACTTCTCTTGTCACCCTTTAGAAAGAGAACCAAAGCCAAGTATAGATGTCCACACATATAATCCTATAATGTAATCCCAGCACTTGGGAGACTCAGGCAGGATCATTGAGTTTGAGACCAGCCTGGACTACAAAGTGAACTCAAGCCTGAGCTGCATAATGAGATCCTATCTCAAAAAGACCAAAAGAAAGAGAAAAGAATATTATTGGCGATTATTATTTTTTTGTTATTTACTCAATTTTCATTTAGTAATTTATCAAATTTTCAGTTACCAACAAATGTTGAGAATATTAAGGTTTTATTATATGCTGTATTTATTTTTTAATATTTGTATCTGCCTTTTTGTTTAGCCTTACAATTTGTCTTCAAAATTTGGCTTTTAAGTTTTCACTGTTACTTTGTCTTTTATTTCGTTAAGGTTTATTCTGTTGCTCACTTTCAAGTTACTTCATTCATCCTTAGTCCAGTCTTTTGTAACATGATCATTTGAGCTACATTTAACATAATTTAACATAAGTATTATTTGTAGTTATAGTCATGTAATTTGAGGGTCTCGGGAGGTAGCTCCATGGCACAAGTGCCTGCCTTGCAAGTGCAAAGTCATGAGTTTGAACCCAGTCCCATAAAAACAAACAAAAAATCAAGTAATTTGACTCTCATAATTAAGCCATATTTAGAAATTTTTAAATTTCCTAATTATGGTTTCTATTAGCTATTACTTTACTTGTAAAGTTTTCCTTGTGGTCAGAGAATGTTACTCATAAATTGGTACTTTTAAATTTGATATAGTTCACTTTGTGTAGTTTTTCTTATTGGTTTGCAAATAGATGCTTCATATGTGTATAGATCAGATTTTATTACTGGCTTTTATATTGCTTCCTTCATATTTTCTGCACTCTTCAACATTTTTGTGGTTGACATAAATTACCAGTATTTCTTAAAATCTTGGTTTATGCTAAATTATTTTTGCAAGCACATTAGTTTTGTCGTTATAGGTCCTAGTTTTGCTTACATGACTTGACACTGTATTATCTGGTGATACAAGTAAAGAAGTGTTTCTTTTTTGGGGTAAGGAGACTTGCCAATATATGCTTTTTTGCTTGTAAGTCCATTTTGTGTGTTATTCCTAGCAAGTTTTCTTTTGATTAGTGTTTATCTGTTTTTTTCCTTTTTCTTCATTCTTATGGCTTATAAACATTATATAAATGAATTTTGTTTTCTCCTCTGTATGGCACTTAATATTTTTTGTTTTTAACATGAAGGATTCTTGTTGATCTGAAACATGAAGTTTGGTATCAAAAATGTCATGATCCTGTTTGTAAAGCAGAAAACTTCAAGTCTGACTGTGAGTTACCAATTCATACACTTACTACAAACTAAAAATTAGATACCTGTGTAATATAGTTTTATATCTTTTCATTCAGGTTTTCCATTACCTGCTGAAGTAAGTCTCCTGTTTCTTTTCAGAGAGGTCAGTACAGCTTTTCATCTTTCTCATGACTGGTTAGTTCTTTGTACAGCATGCAAGCTATGAATTATTTACAAAGTAGACCAAAGTGTCTGACTTTGTTTAAACAATTGGATGAACTTCTAGAACTGCCAGTGTTTTAATTTTGGTGGATATCACCTTATTACCAAACTAATATTTAATGCTTCTTTGAGAAACTTTTATTTATCTAAACTAAGCACTAAACAATATAAAATACATGTAAAACAAAAAGGGGGAAAAATCTTCCCCACTCATTTATATCTACATATGTTCAGTTATACTTTTTAGAAATCACATAAGATTTTTCCACGTACATAAATATCTTCAGTAGTAACTATTACCAAACTCCTCTCCATAAAAATATTAGATTTCCAGATAGTTGAGAGCACTCTTATTGTCCATTTTTGCCAGCACTGCTGTTTACTCTGTGATCTCTACCAAACTGGTATTAGGTGGGTTTTCACTTGTTTTAATTTGCATTTCTTAATAAAGTTGAACTATTTTCAGGATGTTTGTATTTCTGCTATAAACTGCCATACAGTCCTTTGTCCATTTTCTTTTTTTGTTATCTGATCAGTATTTTGCAAGAATATTTTGAATCTGTCATACTATTTTTAAGACTTAATTTTTTGTTACATCTATCAACTTCTTTGTTGTAAGCTGAATACCTGAAATTCATATTGTAGACAACTCACTATATTCAACCCAAATTTAGAAACACCTCCTGAAAAAAAAAAATTCAGCTTTAAAATGGTGAAAATCTTTCTTAATGAGCAGAACATAAAATAACTGGTAGATTGTCTGAAAGCTACTACATTATAGAGATAACTAAGAACAAAGTAAAGTTCTAAAACTTACTTGCCTCTTAAAAGAAGAGATGTGGCCAGGCGTGGTGGCTCACGCCTGTAATCCCAGCACTTGGGAGGCTGGGGCAGGAGGATCGGTGTGAGTTCAAGACTAGCCTGGGCTACAAAAGTGAGCTCAAGGCCAGCCTCAACTGCATAGCGAGACCCTGTCTCAAAAAGACAAAAAAAAAAGAGATGTGTCATCACTGGTTAGTGTTATTTTGATGATTCTGGGTTTAGTGGATTTGCTTTGTTTTAGAGGGGAGGTTTGCTATCTAGTTCAGGCTGGCCTTGAGTTCATGATTCTTCTGCCTCAATCTTCCAAGTGCTGAGATTTCAGACATATGTTATATCCCTGCTCAGATGTTAGTGCGTTTGTAAAAGTTATATTCTCTGTATATCAAGTATTACCTCAAGGGCCCGGTGGGATGGCTCAGTGGTCTAAAGTGCCTGCTTGGGAAAGCTTGGACAGCTTCAGGGACCCCGGTTTGATCCCCGGCACCACATGCTGTGCCAGCACTGCCTTCAGGGTGGGCTGAGCTGGCCATAAGAAATGAGTGAATAAACAAATAAAGGTTCTGAAACAAGAAAAAAATAAAATAAAATAAAATAAAATAAAAAATTCTTTAAAAAAAAAAAAGATAAAGTATTACCTCAAAAGTGCCAGCTTGAAAGTATACTTAGTGTACAGAAGTCTATTTAAAATTATAAATATAATGAATAGTGAATAAATGCATATCGCTTTAACTGAACATTTTGTCATCTGTTTCATCTTTTTAAAATATTTTAAACTAAAGTATCAGTTATCATTATTTATTGCTTTTTCTATTGCACTGTTAATCATGATTAAAAACTTGATTTGAAAAGATGCAAAAGTATTACATGAGAGTAAGAAACTTGGGTTTATCCTTTACCTGGATATGCCATTTGTTAACACCTGGCCTCATTTTCTCCTAATGCACACACATAGTAGTATTTTTGGTTTATCTCTTGGGAATAAGTTGTAGTTTCCATAATTCTTTTTTTTTTTTTTAAAGAACTTTTAATTTTATTATTTTTTTCTTGTTTCAGAACCTTTGTTTGTTTATTCACTCATTTTTATGGCTGGCTCAGCCTGCTCCAAGGGCAGGGCTGGCGTAGCATGTGGTGCCGGGGATCGAACCGCAGTCCCTGAAGCCACCCAAGCTTTCCCAAGCAGGCACTTTAGACCACTGAGCCATCCCGCCGGGCCCTCCATAATTCTTTATCTCCTAATAATTAAGCATGTAGCTGAAGAATAAAGACACTGTTACATAGGAATGGTAAAATTATTAAATTTAAGTTATTAAATTCAGGGTATTTAAATTGTCTAATATACAATCCAGTCATATTTTGAAAGTTGTAGCAAAATAGCTCTTGGTAACAATATTTTTAATCTATATAATTTTAAAAATACTTTTATACCATGGAGGGAAAAGTTGGTTGTCAGGATAGCAAAGGTAAGTCCAATGACTTCAGTTAAGAGTATCTGTCAACAAGTGAAATTTATTTTGTTCTAACACCATAAGAACCACAGGCAACTTAAAGAGTAAGGTATAAAGTAGCAATGCTGGAGCTAGTAGACACATCGCCATGGTGGCTGGCAGACTGTATGTACCTAGCACATTAATTTTATTCTGTTGAAGAACTGGTCATTACTTTATGACTTAATTCAATATACTTCAGTTTCTAACATCTTTTCTTCCTATCCCATTACCTATTTCTCCACCACCCTTCCCTAATGAAATAAAGGAAGAAGAGTTTACAGCAGATGAAACTTGCAACCGTGAAGCCAAGAGTACAGGTGCCTCTTCTGAGGCTGACTGGGATAACAGTATTGACGAAGCATACTTCTTGGAAGCCACTGAAGATGCGGAGTTAGCTGAAGCTGCAGAGAACAGTCGTCTCAGTTACAGCAGTACAGGGAATGAAATTCCTGATGAACTCATTATGGAAGTATTGCAAGAGTAGCTCAGTATAGACAAGACTTTAGGAAACAGACTATAATTTGTCTCAAATCTGTGAGGTTTGGTACCAGAACTTATGTTAGTGTTGGGATGTGGCTCAGTGGTGGAACACCTAGTGTACACCAGTTTATGTTAACTAAGTTTTACCACTTTGTTTTCCCATTTTTTCACTGAAGTATACTACTTTTATTGAAAATTCTCATTAGTATATTTAAATTCAACAGAAACTTACTGTTAAGTTTCTAAGTTAAAACTGTTTGAGGCTGATTAAAATGTCAAAATATTAGAATTTATTTTTTATTTTTTTATATTTTTAGGGAAGGGTCTATAGGGTGTTCAGGGTCTCACTACTAGATGGGATCATCTACTCCTAGTGATCCGCATGTTTACAGCCTCCCAAGAGATAGTATTATAGGCACATGCCACCACACCCAGTCTACATGTTAGAATTAAGACACTAATCAGAAAATATACAACCTCCAATACTATTAAGACCATCAAAGTGGTACAGTTTAATTGAATATCAGAGTAATACTAAATCTGGTGACCAGACCATACTTAGTTTTGAAAATGATTTTTTATTTACAAAGTAAAGTTTCAGAAAGTAACAGATAGTAGCCTGAGACATCTTCATGTGGGCACATTTCAGCAGACATAAGACAGGTTTTCTCATTTCTGATCAAGGAGCTTCTCTAGTTGATGGTTAATATTTTGAAAATGGTATTCAGCTCCCAAAAGGGTTCTTGCTTTAAATAACAGAGCTGGAAGGCTGGATGAATCATACTGTTGATGAAAGGAAATTATTCAGATTCACAAATAGCAACATCTCATTGCATACCTCAGGCTTACGGACCATGTCAATTTTGCTAGCACTTTGTTATTATTTTCGCTTTTGAATTAGGATCACAAAGAAAGCTGGTTTAATTTCCTTAGGACATAACTGATAATATAAAGCTTGCACTGACCCATTATTCCAGAAAACCAGATGGCTCTAAAAACATTGGCATCTCAATTATTTAAAGCAGATGATCATGCTTGGGACAGGTTGAGACTTGGTTTGGGCAAATGTGCTGGTGCTATATGGGGTCTGTTTGATTTCATGTCTATTTTAAAACAAAAAACTGCCAGTCACGTTTACTTTCACTCCAAGAACTGACAAAATGAGAACACTTGGTTTATAAAAGTTCATCATAAAAATTCCCAGGTCTATCATCTAGAAAAAGTTTCAAGGGATCAGATTGGCAATTCAAATGTTCTCAATGATTAAAAGTAACACAAACCAAGCAGGGGAGATAGCAGTCTAAGTGCCTGCCTGGCAAGCACAAGGACCAGGGTTTGATCCTCAGTACCACATGCCATGCCGGCCCTAGAACCCTGGACACACCGTGCCAGCCCCTGTTGACATACACCTGTAATCCCAGCCCTGGGGACGCTGAGACAGGAGGATCACTATGAATCTGAGCTGTATAGTGAGACCTTATACCAAATAAAGACAAAAACAAAAAACCCTGCAAACTTTAATATAGACTAAGATATAGGTCTAACTCATGATTTTGAAAGAATTAACAAAAATTTTTCTATTCCAAATTACAAGAGTGATTAAACTCCTTTTACAGAATTTTATATTTGGTAGTTTGCTGTTGAATACCATGTGATTTTTCAAGGTGATTTTTTAAGTAATGAAAATTGAGCAGACTAGGACTACCCTCATGTAATAGAATTTCTCTCTGACACACAACCAACCATCAACCATTTATTGAGAATTTAATTTGGCAAGTATTTTAAAGACTCATATTCAAGAAACCATGGGCATCTTCTCTCAGGAAGGGATGGAAAGGTAAAATTGTATTTGGTGCTAAATGTCTCACATAGGAAAGAGGTAATGCCTATGTTTTATAAGGCAGTAATGCTTTATGTATCCCAAACCTACGAAGTCATACACATCTTGGAATATACCGAATTAAATGATAATCTTGGTTATACTTCAGAGCTAGCAGGCATTGCTATTAAATAGGCACTGAACATACACAAAGAATGACATGTGAGAGCACTATCTTCTAAACATAGAGGTCTCTACATTGTGGTTTCAAGGCTGGGCTTGAAAATGCCCATGTAGCTCAGTGTAGGGTACTTGGCTAGCATGGAGGATGCCCTGCATTCAATCCTGTTTCTCTTTTTTTCTTTTTTTAAACATTTATTTATTTCTGGCTGGCTCAGCCTGCCCTGGGGGTGGGGCTGGTGTAGCACGTGGTGCTGGGATTGAACTGTGTTTCCTGCAGTTGCCTAAGCTTGCGTGAGCAGGCCTTTTAGACTGCTGAGCTATCTTGCCGGCCCTCTCTGTTCTATTCTGATCACCTACAAAAAAGTACTGGTTGTAACCAAATTGAATCAAGCTACTATTAGGTTCAACACAGTAGCCAAATTTTCATTTCTAAATAATAAACCCTAAACTAGTCAGGTATATTAAAAACCTCTAAAAATTACACTATTTCCAAATGTGTAATACATGAACAAACCCTCAGCTAAAGGAAATCCACTTACATAAGTGTTTAAATGTAAAATTGTATATGCTAGGGAATATAAATACACTTTTCTATGAATTTTTTTCTATAAAACATTTCTATTAATCTGGGCTGAGTTATGAAAATAGTAAAAATCCAGAAGCAGCTACAAAGTTCATTAAAATAATACCATATTTTTATTACTATATTCTTTTGTGTTTTTCAACCCTAGAAAACAATTCATGTGAGATATATCTTATTTTTCAGACAAAGCAAAAGAGGTTGTAGTTTTTTTTTTTAAATTTAGGACAGGGTCTACAGGGCTCACTATGTAAATTAGACTCAGTGATTCTCCTGTTTCAGCCTCCCAAGTGCTGGGATTACAGGGGAGCACCACCACGTCCAGTCTCAATTATCTCAGCATGTAGTGGGGGATAGGGCCAGCATGGCACAGTGGGATTGAACCCCAGTTGCTGCAGAGAGGCTGGTGTTTTGAACATATGTGAGTGATCTATATTGACAAAAAGTAAAAAAACAGCATGGTTGTTCAGCTGATTTGTACAAAGGGCATATACTTTATATACCTATGAATATATATTGTTCCCTGAACAGATAAAATTCAGTTCTCTGCCTTTCAAAAAAATCAGTGATTCTGGATTTTTTCCACTTCACTAGTTTTCACTAAGTAGTTAAAAAGGTAATTAACTAGTAAATTTTCACTGATTTATTAGTGATGATATTCCTTTATCTTTTGTCAAAGCTTCCCATATTCTAGCATGCACATGTCCTTTACAGTGTGAAGCATAATAAAAAGTAAAAATCAAACTTACCACTTCCTTTACATTTGGTTCTTTCTCTTGAACATTGCAATAATCTTCATAAAGCTGTTTTAAATTAGATAAGAAACATGTGGTGTTCCTAAGGGATGACTTTCTCTCCTTAAGTTCATCATATTTTGTTTGCAGTTGTTTCAGCTGTGGTTCTAACCTAAAATAAAAATTGCCGTTTTTTTCCCAAAATAAATGCTGGAATTAAGTTCCATAGTATGTAAGACTGAGTACACAAGTATACTGAATGAAGTGTAAAAACTAATCTATCTCTGTCTATTAAATTATGAGTAGTAAAAGAGTCCCAAGTTTCAAAGCCCAATGAACAAATAGCAGTAAAACTCACAGAACGTGCCTTATATGCTAAATCTACCAAGTTGTGCACATTTTGGGAACTACTGAATGAAACAATAAACTTGGTTACATGTTATAGCTCTGTCTCTGCTATTCAACAACAAACTGGGCAGTTTCCTTCGAAATTGTTCAGGGCTGCAGAGACAGCTCAGTAGTGTAAGTGCCTGCCTGGGAAGTACACAGTCCTGAATTCAATCCCCAGTACCACAACAAAAAACTGTACACTTCTGAAGGTCTAATAAAATCAATGGGAAAACTATCATGGTGTGAAATGAAAACTGACTTCAACGGTTCTACTTCTTAAGTATAAGTGCCTTAGTTTCTTCACCTATAAAATAAAGGGGAATAACATTTTATGGACCAATAACAAATAAAGACAGGCTACTAAGGTTTATTTTGCCATACAGAAAAGGAAAGTTGAGGCATTGGGAAGTAACCTGTCCATAGCTGCACCCCTAGATAGTGGCAGGGCCTGGATTCAAACACAGGCAGTCTAATTTACATCTAATGAGACTGTTTGAGGCTAGAACTGCCAGGTTGGGAGGTGGGTTAATGCTGTTTTCCTTTGCTAAAAAGTTTGGCAATAGGCAGCATAACCTGGCTTCACTGAACATGCAAGCTCAAAATCACCTGGGGATTTTAATGTCACATTGGCAAATACCTCTCCCAAATGCTACACTGTACCGTCCTTTTAGGCAAGTCCTCAAACAGAATTCTGTTATTATCTTACCGAAGCAGTTCATCCTGGACTTCAATCAAACGCTGCCTTTTCTTTTCCATATCAGAAGTCATCTAGGTAACATAATAATTTTCTTATTAAGTTTGTGTGAATATTGGGCACTGCCACATACATTGTGCCTGGTATTAGAAGTGCAGAAAGAAATAAGAAAGAGGAAGTATACCAGCTGTGGGTCTTTAAATCACTGAGGGTGTGCCCCTACTGGAGACTGGGACCCTGGCTCTCCTTTGTTCTCTTTAGCTTTGTAAGTCAGAATGGTAAGCAGTTTTGCTCTGTCAAATACTCCTGCTGCCATTGCTGCCATACAACAAGGTCAAGAAATCAGACAGCAACCTTCAAAACTGACAGCCACAATACATTTTTCTCTTACAAGTTTACTTCAGGCATTTCTTTGGTGATAGAGAACTGAGAGGTCCCCATGCTTAGTTTGTATTAGTATTACCTAATCAAAATATCAACCTAAGAAAAGTTGACTACAAAGATAAAATTCTTATGCAAACTTTAAAGGTTATAAAACCCAAAGTCAAATATGCTAGCACTGTAACTGTATAACTTTAATCACATACTGTTTACCTTTGCATTCTTCCTTTTCAGGTTTTTCAACATCTGGACTTCTTTGAGCTACACAAAAAATAAATTCATATTATTTTCCAAATAAATGTTAGCTTCATATACACACATTTAGTTTTAAAGCAGCATATGCAATATGTGTAGTCCCAATGCCTTTATTACCATATTTCCAGCAAATGCAAGCTTTTTTCAAATACTGTGCTGCCTGAGGAGTAGTTTCAAAAATGTAGGTTAACAAGTTTATTTCAGTGAGCTTACCATTCTGATGAGTTCTTCTCTAATATTACGATAAAATTTGTTGATAGCTTCCATACAAACTTTAGATTCTATTTTTTGTCTGTAAAGGGGTAAGCAAAAACCTGAATGAGGTATTATAAAAGATTCTGAAAGCTGTGCTTATTTGCTTACACATAAGCAGTCTGATACATAGCATTTTAAGTATCTGAGTTGGCAGTGTTTAGGCTATAGCCCTTTCTTAGGCTTAAAATGATGCTGAGAACATGACTCGAAAAGAGATTTTTTTTTCCTCAGCCTTTTGGTACAGGCCATCTTAATTCTGATGCTGGCCAAGTCCACAAGTGACACCAGCCCCAGTTTTTCCCCACCACCTGAGCCATAATGAGCAGCAGATCTTATTCCCTCCTTGCCTGACATCCATGGGAGGAATTACTGTGTAACATGCCTAGACTAACCAAGGGCTAGGTGACCACAAGTCAGCTGTCCACACCCTCTGAACTATGAAGCTAACTAAAGGAAAAACCCAGGGCTCAATCTCAAGTTTTTTTTTTTTAAAAAGGTAGACTGATGATAGGACATCCTTGTCTTCTTACTGGTCTTAGTGAGGCGGCTTCTAGTTTTTCATCACTAAGTAAGAAGCTAATTTTATACACATTTTTATCAAGTTAGAGAAGTTACCCCTATTCCTAATTTTACTGGACATTTTTATAATGAATGGGTATCAAATTTTGTCGTGTTTTCCCTGAATCTATGTATAATCACTTTTTTCTTCCATAGCCTCTTAATGTGATTATTTTCTAAAGCTGTATTAGCCTTGCATACCTTGGATAAATTCCACTTAGTTGTGCTGTGTAATTCTCCTTTATACATTGTTCAAACTAATATTTTTAAAGGAGTTTTGCATTCATTTCCATGAGATAGAGGTCTGCCATATTCTCGTGTCTTTAATTTTGTTACTAGGATAATGTTGGTTTTAAAGAAGTTTTGAGCTATTCCTTCTGTTCTCTATCTTCAGAAATACTGTGGAGAACTACTATAGTTTCTTTCTTAAATATCTGGTAGAATTCACCAGTGAACATATTTGGGTCTAATGATTTCTGTTTGTGGAGGCTATTGTTAAGTTTTTAGAAACAGATACAGTTTTATGCAGATAATCTATTTTTTTCCTTTGTAGTTGTGCCAAATTATCCTTCAAGGAATTAGTCTATTTCATTGCAGTTATCAAACTTGTAGGCATAAAGTTGTCTTCAGTATTTCTTTATATCCTTTTACTATTCATGCAGTTCACCAATGTATAATAATGTCTCATTTCTTCTTTTTTTAAAGAATTTATTTTATTTTTATTTATTTATTTTTTTCTTGTTTCAGAACCTTTGTTTATTCACTCATTTTTATGGCTGGCTCAGCCTGCCCTGAGGGCAGGGTTGGTGCAGCATGTGGTGCCGGGGATCGAACTGCAGTCCCTGAAGCCGCCCAAGCTTTCCCAAGCAGGCACTTTAGACCACTGAGCCATCCCGCCAGGCCCCAAAATGTCTCATTTCTGATACTAATGCATTGTGCTCTTCTAGGTTGGCTGTAGGCATATTTTTATGGATTTTTTTTTTTTTTTTTTTTCAGAGAAGTAGCTTTTGATGCTGTAGATTTTTTCCTACTGAGTTCTTGTTTTCAATTTCACTGATTTGTTTTTTTTTTTTAGTGTATTTGGTACAGGGTCTCACTATGCAGCTTGGACTCATAGTGAGACTCCTGTTTCACCTCCCCAGTACTGGGATTACAGGCATGTGCCTCCATGCCCAGTGTTTTGGTGGCTGGCTCCCTATGCATACCCAGGATCAAACCCAGGTTCTTGGGTTTCCCAAGGCAGGTACTTAGACCACTGAGCTATGCTTCTGGTTACTCTAGACTTATTTTACTTTTCCTAGTCCTAAAGTGAAAACTTAAGATGACTGGTGCATTGTTTTTGTTGTATCCCTCAAATTTTGAGAAGCTGTGTTTTCATTTTTCACCTTATGCAAAATACTTTTAAATTTCTTATAATTTCTTCTTTGACCCATATGTTCTTAGGAAGTACACTATATAATCTCCAAGTAGTTTTAGATCCTCCAGGTATCTTTCTGTTATTGATTTATAATTTAATTCCACAGTGGCATAAAAGTAGACATATAATTTCCATTTTATATCAGGTAAGGAGTGTTCTATTGAATGTGATCTATTTTAGTAAATGTTACATAAGATCTTAAGAATGTGTATTCTTGGTCCACAGATACTGGTTAAGGTTATGCATTTTAGATGTTAGTTTTTGCACAAGGGCAGCTGAATCAGTAAAATCTGTGTAGATATTCCAAAATCTAAACATACTGAAATCAAAAACACTTATAGTCAATCATTTTGATGTTTGAATTTATACACTTTTTTTGTTTGTAGCATTTCTTTTTGCTTCTTCCTTACATTGCCTATCTTCTCCAAGAAGATATATAAATAATTATATTGCACATGAAAAGATGTTTCATAATACTAATCATGAGGGAAATGAAAATCAAAACTGTAATACTACTTTATACTCATTAGGCTAGTGACTATATAAACAACAAACAAATGAAAAAGCCCACAAGGCAAGTGTTGGTGGAAAAACTAAAAAGATCAAATGACATTCATGCTCATGGTTTGGAAGACTTAATGTTGTTAAAATGTCCACCCTACCCAAAACAATCCACAGATTGAATGTAATACCTATCAAAATTCCAATGGCAATTTTTACAGTAATAAAAAAATTCTAAAAGTAATATGAACTATCTGAGGATCCCAAATGACCAAAAATGATCTTGGAAAAGAACAAAACTATCAAAACAGGATGGTGCTGGCAAAGATAGACTTGTAAGGCCAAAACACAATACTAAACCTAGGAACAAACACATATGGTTTTTGGCAAGGGTGTCAAGGATATATATTGGACAATGTTAGTCTCTTCAACAAGCTGTGCTGGGAAAAACATATATGCAGAATAAAGTTGGCTTTTTATCTTGTATGTACCATATATGAAAGCTAATTCAATATAGGTTAAGTATTTACATGAAGACCTGAAGCTGAAATTCGTACAGTACAACATACGGGAAAGTTTCATGACACTGGACTTGATGATAATTTCTTGTACAATATATCAAAAGCATAGATAAATAGGATGATATCACACTTAAAAACTACACAAAGGAAATAAGTTGCCTTTTCATTAAAAGGCAACTCACAGAAGGGGAGAAAATATTTGCAAAACTACATACTTAACAATAGGATAATATTGAGAATATATATAAAAATTCCAACAATTCAGCCCCCCAATAATCCAGTTTAAAAATGGACAAAGAATACCAACAGATTTTTTTAAAAATATACAAATATCCGCCATGAATATGGGATTCATACTAATCACAAGGGAAATGCAAAGGAAAGCACAATACAACTTTATACCTATTAGGATGGCAATTATATATAAAAATCAGAAAATAAATGTTATCAAGAATGTAGAAGAATTGAAGGTTCTTCAGTATTGATGGTAATAAAGGTAAAGGGGTATAGTTCTGCAAAAAACAAAATGGTAGTTCTTCAAAAATATTAACATGTTCCCACCAGCTTGAACCACTGATCATATATCCACGACTATCCCATAGAGCAACTTATACTGGACTTTTTATTAGTAAAATTAAAAAGCCGCCTGATGGAACAATCATGAATGTACCACTGGTGGTTCAAGCTGCCCAGCAGGGAGATATACAAATTACAGCCCCATCGAACACATGTTAAATAAAGAATTATCATGTGGCCTAACAGCTCCATTCCTGAGTATATGATCATAAGAACTGAAAGCAGGGGGCCCAGCAGGATGGCTCAGTGGTCTAAAGCACCTGTTTGGGAAAGTTTGGGTGGCTTCAGGGACCATGGTTCGATCCCCTGCACCACATGCTGTGCCAGCCCTGCCCTCAGGGCGGGCTGAGCCGGCCATAAAAAGAAATGAGTGAATAAACAAAGGTTCTGAAACAAGAAAATAAGTAAGTAAGTAAGTAAACAAATAAATAAATATTTTTTAAAAAAAAAATGTTTAAAAAAAAGAAAAAGAACTGAAAGCAGGAACTCACTATTTGTGCACCAATGTCCATAGTAATGCCCACAGTAGATAACAAGTGAGAAGAATTCAAGTGTTCATTGATGAATGGACAAAGAAAATGCAGTAAGTAATGCCCACAGTAGATAACAAGTGAGAAGAATTCAAGTGTTCATTGATGAATGGACAAAGAAAATGCAGTATGCACATGACAGAATGTTACTCATCCCAAAACAAGGAGTAATTCTGACCCAAGCTACAACATGGGTGCAGCCTGAGGAGATTGTTAAGTGTACCACGCCAGCCGCAGAAAGACAAACAATGCATGACTCCACTTACATGAGACACCTAGAATGATCAGATTTACAGACAGCAAGTAGGACAGTGATCACTGGGGAAGGAGAAGGAAATGGAGAAGTATTTAATGAGTACAGAGTTTAATCTGTGCAAAATGAGTAAATTCTAGAGCTGTGCTGCACAAGATATCAAACTAAACATTAAAAAATGCTTCATGGCATACTTTGTTTTTGCCACAATAAGAGAAGACCCCTATATTTCACACCTATCAGAATGGCTAACAAAATGGTACTCCAAATGAGACCAAACATGGTTTCACTGGTGACAGAAACACAGAACATCCAGGATGACAGTAATCTGCCCCAAATGCTTCAGGGCAGACCACAACAGAGAACTGAGAGTAAGGGGATTAGACTCAGGACAGGAACAGGTTGATCAAAAGATGGTGGAACACAAATGCCCAGCGCCTGCCAGCATATTCCACAGCACTGCTCAGGGTTTTTTTTGCCCACTGACTCTGCTCTGGGGCTACACAGAGCGCTGTGCCAGGCTTTCCTGGCTCTTCCCCCCAGCTGCCTCAGAATTCTGGGAAAATAAAGTCCAAGATATGACTGGTGGTGGGGCCTCAAATGTGAGTTATGTGGAGTTCCTTCTAGAAGGCAAGTTCGGCCTTTCTAGATTTTCACAATGGCCTTTGCTGTGGATGGCAGCCTTGCTGGTGGAGGTAGGTGGCAGACAAATCCCCAGAGCACTGTGAAAGATCTAGGCTTAGCCTTGGAGCAGAAATGAAGAATATTCCTGGTTTAAATGCAGGCATGGTTGCACACGTCTATAATCCCAACACTTGGGAGGCTGAGGCAGGAAGATTGGTGTGAGTTCGAGACCAGCCTGGGTTACAAAAAGTGAGCTTGAGGCAAGCCTGAACTACATAGTGAGACCCTGTCTCAAAAAAAAAGAGAGAAAAAATAAAAAATGAACGAATGAATGTGGAATGGCTCAGAGGACTTCCTCCTTCGTCCTTGTTTCCTGCTTTTCTTCTACCCTGTGGTCACCCAGGCACTGTGTTATAGCCTCTACCTGCCTGCTTCATGCCTCTCATTTCTCGAGCTGCTAGTTCTTTCCTCCTCTGACTCCATGCCTGCAGCGCTCCTGCCTTAGGCCCTCACTGGCTGCCAGCCTCAGCATGATACTCTGGGAAGGCTAGCAGTTTTCAAGGTGTGGCTGGCTGGTCCCATCCCTCAGCTCACACTGCCAGGCCGCCCTTCTCGTAACAATTCTGTGTTGTTTTGTACTTTTAGGCTGTACTGTGGGGAAAGGATAAGAGAGGAGGTGGAGCGGGAAAGGAAAGAATAAAACCAGGCTGTGATTCCTCCACCTGGAGAAAAATAGGTGGAGACCAGTTGGGGGCAGCTGATTCCTTCCTGGCTGTTCTCTGCCAAATCCCCAAGCTAGAGGATAATGACAGCTTCTCCATCTCCTTGGTGTGCTGCCTCCCTCCCTGTGAGGATGTGGAAGTGGATGTGGATGAGCCTTCTAGGGATAAGCAATGAAGAGCTCCTGTCTAGGGCTTATCCACCTCCATCCCTCTTTGGGGAGCTGACTGGGACCAAGAACTTGACAGCCCTGAGGGAAATAAGCTCAACAGCAGAACCAATAACCCTGCAGGAAGACCACTATTTCAAAAGGAAAATACGAGTAAGATCAGTCTATCAGAAACAGAAGCTAGAATAGATGATCTAATACTTTGAAATTAGCCTAATTTATATATCCTACATATTATGGACATGTAAAATTATCTAAACCATAACAATAATAAAAATATTATATATTAAATACTGTAGGATGCACAAAAGCAGTGCCTCAAGGCAAATTTATCAGATAAATGTATTATAACCTCAGAAGACTTACTTATACTCTAGGAGGGTTTCCTCAACTGCAGACAAAATTATATCCAATTCCATGATGTCACTGGTTCTCTTTCCTTCCAGGCACCAAATATGCATACTATCAGAAATACCTGCAATGTTAAGAAAGCTCGATTTAATATACTGATCATTCACAATTTGGCTCTAAGTTAATAGTTCTGGAAATGTGAAGAAAAAAATGCTTATGATGGCAACTGCTGAAAATCCTATGGGAGCTGCATTCAGTCCCCAAATGTCTACCTTTACTGTCAAACCGCTGCCAAAGCATCATGACTCCTAAATACCTTGCTGTTCCTTATTCATCTATTGTTATCCAACACAACTGGTGATAAACCCCACTCATCACTGTATTTGCTAAATAACAGGCTAAAGAACAGGCCATGTGTAAATACACCACAATTATTCAGTGCATTAATTTGAAAAGCTGTACCAATATATAGTAATACTCTTGAAGAAACAAAAGGAGGAAAACAAATGAAAAAGGAGAACTCAAGCTCACCACATGAAAAGAAAAAAGGATTGTGTGCAGAGCTCAAGGCACCAGCCACATCATGGAGCCTTTTTACAGCTTTTGCCCAGGAGCAGCCACAGAATGAGCACTACTGCCCAACCCAGAATGTAAGGAAATAAGACAGTGATGATTGTAAATGAGCAGCCAGCAGACTTCTATAATTACCAGACGGTAAATGTTGCTGGCCTTATGGCCCAACTATGCAACCACCGTTGAAATACAGTACAAAGGGATCTAGAATCACACCTAAAAAAGAATCTACCTGTATATCAATAAAAGTTTATTTTCCACAATAGGCAAAAGCCCAACTATCTAGAGAGCTTATTTTTCTGACTATTATTTCAACCCACTAAATTTTGTGATACTTTCTTATGCATTAATAGGTACTCAACACTGTAGCTGAGCACACTTAAAGACTGCAAGATGAGACAAGTTTTCTAGTACAAGTCTCGTTTTTTTTTTAAAGAATTTTAACTTTATTTTATTTATTTATTTTTTCTTCTTTCAGAACCTTTGTTTATTCATTCATTTTTATGGCTGGCTCAGCCCGCCCTGAGGGAAGGGCTGGCACAGCATGTGGTGCCAGGGATCGAACCGCGGTTCCTGAAGCCGCCCAAGCTTTCCCAAGCAGGCACTTTAGACCACTGAGCCATCCTGCCAGGCCCC